>OY292507.1:7500-17500 GCA_958496325.1 Nomophila noctuella | reverse complement strand
GGTTAGGTTAGGTTAGGTTAGGTTAGGTTTTTTTTTTTTTTTTTTTTTTTTTTTTGTTGCGGCTCTGTCCCCTGATATTCTTATTCAAGGAGATTTTCGTTTTAAGGGAGTAATATTATTGTTCTCCATGTATTTCGCTACTCTAAACCTACTCTCCTATCCGTAAAATCAGCTGGGTCCTACGCTATATTTTATTGCCTATGCTACTTTATCTATATATATTTTTTATTTACTATTCTTATTTGCTAATTCGGATACACTTATCTTATCAAATACATCGTTATTTCTTATATCTATACATCGGGTTTTCCTTATCTTTACATCTTTTGTCTGATGACAATACAGGATGATCTTAACCTATTCTTATGTCTAGAGGGTCCATTGTCAGTTTTGTGTCCATTTCACTTTTCACTTTGTTTACACTTTCACAGTCTTTTTTATTTAGTCTATTGGTATACACTATACATACTTATTAACTATTGCTTACGGTCTAATACATAATATTATTTTTATTACAGTTTTAGAAAAGGTAATTGCTTTTATAATTTAATAACAATTAAATTGAAAGCAATTTGTTATGCATCTTTATTTCTTTTATTTGCTATGGCACATATTAACTCGCAGTAGCTAACAAAATCCTCTGAGGTGTCTCTACTGCTTAAAAGCTCGTAGAGTTTATCTTTTTCTAATTTTATACCTAATTTCGACTCTAAGTTGTACCTATACCTAGCGTTTATAGGGCAGTCTAACAACAGATGGGGGATTGTTTCATCTATGGTGTCGTCACAGGCGCATGCCGGGCTATCCTTACACTTGAAGCGGTTCAAGTAGTGGGAGAACCCGCCATGTCCCGTTAGCACTTGGGTCATGAGACCAGCCGGACGCAATTTCCTGACTACGCGATACCCCTTTTCAATGCTCGGAAGGAACAGTTTTGTCACGGACGCGGTGTCAGATGCCCGGTATCGCTCGTCAAAGATCTCCATGGAATGACCACGTAGAGTCCTTTTGACGAACGATATCGGACACCTGTCAAAGTCGGGCTTCCTCTTGGAAGCCTGGGCTGCCAGCTTCGCGAGTTCATCAGCGCGCTCATTGCCGGGGAGCCCCGCATGGGCCTTGATCCAGAATAAGGAGACATCCTTATTCGTGATGAAGGCCTCACGCAGGTTCCGTCGGGCTTGCACGGCCAGAGGATGGAGAGAGCTATGGTTTACGATCGTCTGCAGGGCTGCCATCGAATCGCTATAGACACCATAACTCGTCTCCCTCCTTTTCAGGATTACGCCCGTCGCCTTGCATATGGCCAGGAGCTCAGCTTGGTACACCGTGCAGTACGCGGACAGACTTAGCTTGAGGGTCTGGATCTCGGCCTCGCTGTTCCAAATGGAGAGCGCGGCTCCGACCTTTCCCTCAATCTTACTGCCGTCGGTGAAAATTCGCACCGTCTGCACGTTGTTCTGGTCCACCAGTTCCTGGTTGACCAGGCAAGTGAACTCCAGGTCCATATGCTCAGCGGGGTGAGGAGCTTCTACAAAGTTAACCACACTATCGGTCTCTCTGTCTCCTAGTACTTCCGGCAATGACCCTCTCTTCGCCTCATACAGAGCGGCTGCTTCCTGTATCTTGAGGTCGAGAGGCAGTATTCCCGCAAGTACCAGCGCCGAGTTTAGAGAGACTGTGCGATAGGCTTTGCAGAGCTTCTGGGCGAATCCTCGCTGCACCGTGTTGAGTCGCTTCTGAACCCCTTTCTTCTTTGCTGCTGGCGCCCATGCTGCTGCCGCGTAAGTGATGATGGGCTCCACCGCTGCCACATAAATCGTCCTGATGATTTCTGGGCTAAGGCCCCAACTGATCCTGGCTGCTCGTGATATCTGCTTGTAGATATCCAATGCCTTCTTGCACTGGTTACTGACGTGCTGGTTGAAAGTAAGGCCGCGGTCGATGGTGAGGCCCAGCACTTTCACTTCCTCGGAGAAACCTATGTTGATCCCTCCCATACTCAGTCGTGGGGTGTCGTACTTGAGCTTCCTTGTGAACAGAACAGCGCACGTCTTGTGCGGTGCGAAGCGTAGTTTGTTTTGTTCCCCCCATTCCCGGACGAAGTTCAGTGCTGCGTTTGCCTGCAGCTCTATTTCCAGTGCCGTGTCCCCATCGAACACCAGCACAACGTCATCTGCGAATGCCTGGTTGTAATCCCCCCTTCCCTCCAGTCCCCGCAGCAGTGGGTCGAGAAGCAGGTTCCAGAGAATTGGACCGCCTATTGACCCTTGCACGCATCCTTGATTGGTGCTTCGCGTGCTCTCTTCCCCAGCATACCGTACTGTGACATTCCTGCAGCTGAGATAGCTGTCTAGCAGCCTCCTCAAGTTTACCGGGCACTTTTCCTCAGCCAGCCGGACCCTCATAGCCGGCCACCACGCGCTATCGAAGGCCCCCTCTATATCCAATGACACTAGGGTTACCAGCTTCTTCAGCTCCATCTTACCCTTAATTCGGTGTATTAGACTATAGAGGGCGTCCTCGGTACCGCGCTGGGGCATGAAGCCGTACTGGCGAGTACTAATCCGGGGTACAAGGTGAAACTTGATTCGAGCTACCAGCAGCTTCTCCAGAACCTTGCCCAGTACCGGCAACAGACCGATTGGTCTGTATGCTTTGGGTGTCGTATACGTCGCCTTGCCTGGCTTTCTAAGGACCACTACTGTGGCCTCCTTCCAGATGTCCGGGAAGTGTCCTATCTGTAGGCACTTGTTGAATAAGGCAAGGGAGTCTTCCAATTCGAGGGTCAAGGCTCTACTGCAGATGTCGGCCGTGAAGCCATCCGCTCCTGGTGCCTTCTTGGCGTTGAAGCTCTTAAGCGCGGTCTTTAGCTCCAGCAAGGTGAACGCTGGGTCGTGATGTTCACCATCCCGCCTTTCGTTCACCTGCTCTGCCGCTTCCCTGATACGGCGGTGTAGGGTGCTATCTGTGCTTGTTAAGTCCCTAGGGTAGAAGGTTTCGGCTAGCAGGTCTGCTGATTCCTTGGGGTTTAGTTGCTTCCCATCGTGGGTTGTAAGGGTCAAGTCTTCTTGTCTCTTGGCGGTCCTCTTGATTACTCTGTAAATCCCCTCCCATACCCCTTCTCTGTCCTGCCTCTCGCAGAACTCTTTCCAGCTGACTTCTCGGGCGTTCTTAGCTTGGCACTCATAGTTTTCTTTCTTTTGCAGGTATTCTTCGACGACTTTTTCTCTTCGATCCGGCGCAGCGTTCTTTATTCGGCGGCGATACGTGACCATCTCTTTTTTGAGCTTTGCGAGGTCCTCACTCCACCAGGGAACACGGAGAGTCTCCGTCGTCTTCTTGAGTGGAATGGCCTCTCTGCAAGCCTGCGTCATTATGTCAGTCAATTTTACTACGGCTTCTTCTAAGCCCTCTTTGGTCTCTATATCCTGTATCGCCGCAGCACTTAGGTTATTGACGCTCTTTTGTTGCACCATTGTTTCCTTGAAGAGGTCCCAGTCAGCTTTTTTGGTGTTATACAAACGGGTGGTTCTGTGGACTCTCATTCCTTTAGCCTTAAGTACTTTAAGATCGAAGAGAATGGTGTTGTGGTCGGAGCTCACGACGCCTTGGTCTACCCTCCAGTTCTCGATGAGCTCCAACAAGTCGTCGGTACAAGCCGTAATGTCGACGTGGCTTGTATACGCCCTCGTACCTCTAATGGTGTCAAACGTGGGCGTATCTCCGATGTTCAATACCTGCATGTTTGACTCTTCCAGGGTCCCGGACATATCTACGCCCCTGCGGTCTTCTATGGTGCTTCCCCACCAGGTACTCTTCGCATTACTGTCACCACCCATTAACAGTTTTCTGGGGCCCAGTTCTCTGATAACCTCCCTCAGCTGGTCCAGGTATGGCCCCAGTGGTTGGTCTGGTTCAAAGTAGAAGGACACCGCCGCGATTTCCCAGGCGCTGGTTCGGATCCTCACTACAACAATATTGTTGGTCGTGAGTTTCGGGCACAGCGTGACGTCGAGGCCGTGATCGAAGACCACTATCGCCGCCTTCACTGTCCCACCTCCTACTTCTGCGCACTGGAAGACTCTCGCCCCACGGTAATCCTTCATCCTTCGCACCCCTCCCACATAGGGCTCCTGGACCAGCGCGAACGCCAATTTGCGTACGCTGGCCTCCACCATGAGTTCGGTTGTAGCCAACTCCTTTCTTTGGAGGTTGGCTTGGGCTACTGCGTATCCTCTGGTGGGGTTGCTTGCCCGTGAACGGTTTGGAACCACCTCAGCAATATTGCACCTTTGCACGCGCCAATGCCTCCCAGCGTCTTCTTACATGGCATTCCGTGCTAAATGCATTATGCTCGTTGTTGTCCATTTTCGCAGCAGTACAGTTGCAGCATGTCGGTGTCGCACCCGCCAACCATTCTGCACATTTATCCCTGAGATGGGCACCCCCACAGTGACTGCACTTGGGTTCGGTCTCCTTGCAGTACCGCCTTCCATGTCCATAGCCCAAGCACATGGAACACTGGATAAGCGGTGACTGGTCGTCAACTTTCACCTTCTGCAAGTCAATGTGGACGTGCCCTCTGTCCAGCAGTCTGTTGTACAGCATCGGTGAGACCTTAAATACCACATGATTGTTGTGGGGGTTCCTCGCCTTCCTTCTGTAGCGAACCTCTATCCTATTTTCATGTTCAGGTACTCCTCGGAAGATCTCCCGGTTTTGGTTCCTGAGGCATGTCACCATGTCCTCGTTGGTATGATGTTTGAGAACATCTTTAACTACCACGAGGGGGTCCTGGTTCTTGACATCCTCGCAACTGAGGTGGTCCGCTGCGCCTTTTAACCGTTCCTTCACTTTGTTTTTCTCCTCTAGAGTTCTGCAACCCACTACGATCTTCCTGTCTTTTACCTTGCGGACACGCTCCACCGTCACCCATCCGTCCTTCGCGTTCACCGCTTTGCGCACTTTGTCGAGGACTTCGTCCCCGGTCTCCAAATCATTCTTGGAACTGATCACTATAGAGTGCAGTCCTTGTCGTGTTTGTTCCTTCGCGGGTGCGGCTGCCACGGTCGCGTAAGTCATGTTGGTCTGATGGCTGGCGATTGTGTCCTTCAACAAGGTTAACTCCTTGAATGTACTCTCTATCTTCTCTCCTTGCTCCTTGAGTAGCTTCATCATTTCCCTCCCTTCCTCTTGTCTCATTACTCCTTGTTCACTCTCCTTTTCTGTCTCCGTTCCTTTTTCCGCCCTATCCACAGCGATCTTGGCCTGCGGTTCGGTCAGAAGATTGGTATTCTCCACCAAATCCAGTAGCTTGTCCAGCGCCTTATCGATCCCGGTCCTGAGATCGGTCCTGAAGTTCTTGGATGCTCCCAAGAGAACTCTCACACGCTTCAGCCATTTCCGGGCTTGGGTCGTAGCGTCATCGGTCTCTAGGATCGGTGTCATCGGCGGTATTTGAGATGCACCCGAGCTTGGGCCGACAGTCTCCACGGACGGTCTCCGGGGCTGTATTGGAGCGGCTGTCCTCGATTTCTTCGGCGCTAGGGCCGATGCTGTCCGCCTTGGTACCGGGGCATGTTGGTGTGCCTTGGAGGTACAAGGTGTCGGGTCAATAATCCGCTCTTCAATTTCGCCTATACTCCGCCGGACGTTTGTGTTCGTAGGAGTGGAGGGTCCTGCCCTCCTTGTCTCTTCCTCGTCCAGGTCAATTGGCGAAGCCATGGTCACCCCGCTCGGTGATGGGCCTTTGGCCTTCCTGGGCGTATGCGCTAATGGCATGTTTAAGGGGGGAGCTGCCCGTCAATAAAATATAATAAAGTTAATCCTAAATTAATTATCCCGCTCAATAAAACGGAGTAATTGTCCTAATCCTATACGTTTGTAAAAGTTTTAAATAAACTTGTCCTACAATAATTTTATAACTACTTATACTAATCTATTTCTTTTGTTGCAGGTCCTGTTCCGGTCTTCGGTCTACGGTCTTCGTGTTTTCGCGGCGTAATGTCCGCGGTCTACAAGTCTTCGGTCTACGGTCTGCGAGCAACTGCAGTGTCTGATGTCTAGGTAAGTACCTTTTATTTATGTTCCTTGCAGTGCTAGCAGCGTTCCAGAGTGCCTAGTATGCGTGCCGTAGGGTCTTCTAAGGATTCCACAAAAAAGAAAAAATTTTTTCCTATGTAGAGTTCCCAACTCTATATTGGCTCTATGTAGAGTCTCCACACCTTCCTCAATCTCCAGGGCTTGACGAGCCCTTCAACTGGACACCAAGATCGCCGCTCTACGACGAATAGGAGCCGAGATATAACGGGTTGAAAATTTCCAAGATGGCGTCCAAGATGGCTGCCGGAATCTTTGGAAATTCACAACTCCGTCAATTTTGGTCCTACCGGAGCGCGGTTTTTTGCGTCCTGGTACCCCTGCTAAGTACTATAGATCTACGTGTCGACTCTAAAAAATTTTCCGAAATTTTCCGACCTAGAATTTTCCGGAATTTTCCGGGGCACTCGTGTAGGGGGTCCTACGGGACCGATAATAAAGAAAACCGGAGCTTCCTACGCCTATTCTATCCAAAGTTACGGCCGAGTTTATAAAAACAAAATGGCGGTCCAAGATGGCGGCCGTAACTTTGAAGTCGAATATCTCCGGGACTATTGGTCGCAGAGGGTCGTGCGAGGGCTCGTTTGTCTCAGCTTAAGCTCCTCTATCTGCTCGCGTGCTCAGCTGATTTTGGTAGAGCTCCAATCTGATCGCCGTTCTCTACCTAGAGTCGGTTGTCAACGAGGAGCACTATATCGCGGGGCCAAATTTTTCCGGTTCTGTTTCAGTAGTTTTTTATGCCCCCGAACTCTATCTCCCCCCCTGCTCTATGTAGAGCAAAGTCGTCTCTACAAATTTGTTAGGTCTCTCAAAGACTCTAACAATGGCGAAAACCGCGTTGAATTTGGACTTATATTACCGGAGCTATGAATTTTTGAAATTATTTTCCAAACTGGACTTTACGTATTTTGATTCCAAAATTGACCCCCCCCAATTTTAATCTAAAAAATCTGAAAAAATTTGTGCTAATAGTTCTCAAAAAATAAATGACTTCTACGTTAAGATTTTTTAATAAATTCCTATTTTTTACAAAGTTACAGCTAATAAAAGTGCTAATTTTAAATCACAAATTTGAAAGAATTTTTCTTTGTTTACCTTTTTAAAATGTTAATAACTTTTTTGTTATTAATCCTAAAATTCTAGTCTAAAGCTGGATATGTAGTCCGGTTCCTTAAGTTCCAATTTCTTTTTTAAAAATTTGATTTTCCTCAATTTTTAGCAACTTTCAGGCGGTTTTTCAGGAGTGAGGAGGAATCCGCGGAAAACTTTTAAAGTTTTTTCTTCTCCCAGCTCCTGTAACGTCCCGTTTTTAAAATTCCTCCTGAAAATTGCGAAAATTGGTAGTATTGGCCGAGTCCTGCGTTGCGCCTAAGCCCCCTTAGTTTTAGCTTTGATAATGAGGGAGTTATTCAGTTTTCCCCTGGGAACACTAATTAGGTCACGTGTACCCTACCTCAGGAAAACTTTAATAGCTACTGCGGGTTTCAGTGCGCGTGGGATTTGATGATGCCATGTCGTAGGTGAGTAATTGCCGCACCTGATGCAATTGTCCAAATAATTTTACAACCACCCCTTCTATAAAAAATACGCTATAGAAGGGCGATTTAAGGGTTGTTTTAACCAAATTTTTACTCTAAAAAATCTAAAATACACAAAAAATTTTGTTTTAAAAACCTATAATATTTAAAAACTAATTTTCTACACACCACAAATTTTTTGGATTTCTTGGGGGTGAATTTCACCCTTTTACAAATTTATTTTAATTTTGTAACTTTAATAACTACTAAATTATTAACTAGAAAAATTTGAAATTTTTGGGGTGTGTAGAACACACTAAGAACTATTTTTAAAGCTAATAAAACTTTTAGGTCATAGATCTATTTTGTGACCTAGGTCACCTACAAACTTATTATTTACGTTTTAGTGTTTATTTCAGGCACCACTTAACTCCCGCTGACGGCGAAAACGGCTCCCGGCTGCTGCTGATGTCCTCCAGGCCGCTGCGTAGTCAGATTCCCGGAAAACTCGTTTTTCCGGGACCTCGTGCCACGTGCGTGAGACAGGAAAAAATTCCTATCTCCCGGAACTCGCACAGGAAAAATCCGTTTCTGGTGTCACTTGATAGGTCTCGCCGCCCCGCACATTTCCACAATTAGAAAAGTATATGTTGTAGATCACTTTCGCGAGTTATCACTCCGCAAACACAAATTTAACCTCCAAATTGAGGTTATTTCACAGAAAATTTTTCAAAACTTGGTCCGATTTCCAAAATTCTTTCACGCCCACATAGGTCTTGTCACCACGATCTCGGGGACGTATCACACTTCACTTTATCACAAAAGATGCCACTTCGGCGAATTTTTTGACACGGAGCTCGCGTTTTTCGTGCCTCTCGCGGCTAGGGTTGGCCGCGGACTCTGGGTTAGGTTAGGTTAGGTTAGGTTAGGTTAGGTTAGGTTAGGTTAGGTTAGGTTAGGTTAGGTTAGGTTAGGTTAGGTTAGGTTAGGTTAGGTTAGGTTAGGTTAGGTTAGGTTAGGTTAGGTTAGGTTAGGTTAGGTTAGGTTAGGTTAGGTTAGGTTAGGTTAGGTTAGGTTAGGTTAGGTTAGGTTAGGTTAGGTTAGGTTAGGTTAGGTTAGGTTAGGTTAGGTTAGGTTAGGTTAGGTTAGGTTAGGTTAGGTTAGGTTAGGTTAGGTTAGGTTAGGTTAGGTTAGGTTAGGTTAGGTTAGGTTAGGTTAGGTTAGGTTAGGTTAGGTTAGGTTAGGTTAGGTTAGGTTAGGTTAGGTTAGGTTAGGTTAGGTTAGGTTAGGTTAGGTTAGGTTAGGTTAGGTTAGGTTAGGTTAGGTTAGGTTAGGTTAGGTTAGGTTAGGTTAGGTTAGGTTAGGTTAGGTTAGGTTAGGTTAGGTTAGGTTAGGTTAGGTTAGGTTAGGTTAGGTTAGGTTAGGTTAGGTTAGGTTAGGTTAGGTTAGGTTAGGTTAGGTTAGGTTAGGTTAGGTTAGGTTAGGTTAGGTTAGGTTAGGTTAGGTTAGGTTAGGTTAGGTTAGGTTAGGTTAGGTTAGGTTAGGTTAGGTTAGGTTAGGTTAGGTTAGGTTAGGTTAGGTTAGGTTAGGTTAGGTTAGGTTAGGTTAGGTTAGGTTAGGTTAGGTTAGGTTAGGTTAGGTTAGGTTAGGTTAGGTTAGGTTAGGTTAGGTTAGGTTAGGTTAGGTTAGGTTAGGTTAGGTTAGGTTAGGTTAGGTTAGGTTAGGTTAGGTTAGGTTAGGTTAGGTTAGGTTAGGTTAGGTTAGGTTAGGTTAGGTTAGGTTAGGTTAGGTTAGGTTAGGTTAGGTTAGGTTAGGTTAGGTTAGGTTAGGTTAGGTTAGGTTAGGTTAGGTTAGGTTAGGTTAGGTTAGGTTAGGTTAGGTTAGGTTAGGTTAGGTTAGGTTAGGTTAGGTTAGGTTAGGTTAGGTTAGGTTAGGTTAGGTTAGGTTAGGTTAGGTTAGGTTAGGTTAGGTTAGGTTAGGTTAGGTTAGGTTAGGTTAGGTTAGGTTAGGTTAGGTTAGGTTAGGTTAGGTTAGGTTAGGTTAGGTTAGGTTAGGTTAGGTTAGGTTAGGTTAGGTTAGGTTAGGTTAGGTTAGGTTAGGTTAGGTTAGGTTAGGTTAGGTTAGGTTAGGTTAGGTTAGGTTAGGTTAGGTTAGGTTAGGTTAGGTTAGGTTAGGTTAGGTTAGGTTAGGTTAGGTTAGGTTAGGTTAGGTTAGGTTAGGTTAGGTTAGGTTAGGTTAGGTTAGGTTAGGTTAGGTTAGGTTAGGTTAGGTTAGGTTAGGTTAGGTTAGGTTAGGTTAGGTTAGGTTAGGTTAGGTTAGGTTAGGTTAGGTTAGGTTAGGTTAGGTTAGGTTAGGTTAGGTTAGGTTAGGTTAGGTTAGGT
>OY292507.1:0-2500 GCA_958496325.1 Nomophila noctuella | reverse complement strand
TGCTTGTCGCCACAATGCGTGCACTTGGCTGTGTAGCTCACGCAGAAGCGCCTGCCGTGCCCGTACGCCAGACACATCGAGCACTGCACGAGCGGCGTCTGGTCCTCGACCCTGACACGATGCATGTCCACAAACACCGTGCCCTTCGCCATCATGCGGTTGTATATGACCGGTTCGACCCTTAGGACAACGTGACATAGAACCGGATTCCGCGCCTTCCTCCGGTATTTAAAGATGACGCGATAACTATCCGGTTCCGTGGAGTGGGGGTCACCAAAGATCTCCGGGTTCTGGTGCTTCAGGGCTTCCACGGTTCGGGCATCGGAGATGTTGTTTACGACGCCCCTGAGGATCACCATGGGGTCCTGGTTGTGGAGCTCTTCGTGTTTCAGTTTATGTTTGGCCCCATCCAGCCTCCCCTTGAGAATGTCACGGTCCTTCACCGAGTTACAGCTCAAAATGACCTTCTTATTTTTAACAAAGCGCTGTTTCTCTACATGCAGCCATCCATCCTCTTCGTCCTTCGAATCGACCGCCTCCACAATATAGTCCATGGCATCATCGGCATCGAGCCCCTCCGCAGACTCCACTATGAGTGAGTACTTGGTGGGGGGCATCACCGGAGCCGGGGCCCTGGCGGGGGTGGCGGTCACTGCGGCGTACGTGGGTTTCTGCGCGTCGCTTTCTTTCTGAGCTGTAAGGGTCTCCCTGAGCTTCGTGAGCTCTTCATTGATGGCGTCAATCTTGCCACTTTGCTCCTTTACAAGAGCCACGATCTCATCCCCTCTTTGATCTGGCACTGGTGGAGGTGGTGGTGGTGGTACCTCCTCGTCCAACCCCTTTACGGCGTCAGCGGTGGGCGACGCTCTGCTGCTCGCCTTTTTGACGAGCGCGTACAGCTCGTCCACCGCCGAGGTGAGCCCTGCCTTCAGGTCCCTACGCAAATTGCCAGAGTCCCTGATATGGGACTTGGCCTTTTGGAGGACCTTCCTTGCTTGGACCACCTCGTCGGTGGGCTTTGCTGCGTCGGTCAGGGGGCTCAATGATGCCCTAGATGCGCTAAGACGCGCTTTGCGCGCGGCTGCCTTGGTCGGCTTGGCGCCTGCTGCCGGGGGGGTATGAACGGGGCCAGCCCTTTCGTCGGTCGCCTCCTCGGTGGCTGTCGAGAAGGCCATATTTCGTCGGGCAGTTTCGGGGGGGGTCCGTGCTAAAGCCATGTGGGGGGGAACAAAGCTTCGTCGCGTAATAAGAAATAAAACAGCTCAATAAAGCTGGTCCTTAATACTAATAGCGTTAGTCAATAGACACAACACTAGCACAACACAACAACAAAAAACACAAAAACAATAAAAAGTCGCAATAAATAATCCCTAAAAACACTTCAAATATTTTGTCAATACAATATATAATAATTTTATAATTAATTAAAAACACTTAACAGACAAATTTTTGCATAAAATACGGTCTTGAACGACCTGAGACGGTTCCCCGTACAAAAGACTTCAACGCGCTCACCTCAATCCGTTACACTTGCCTTCGGCAATTACTAATGGGTGGGTGGGCGTGTCAAATTTTTACTGTCGTAAATAAAATACGGGGAAAATCCCAAGTTCGGTTTGTCGTAGGAGGGTGGGCGAGGTGTCAGGAGAGAGGTCTCGCCGAGCCCTATTAAACAGTGCAAAAAGCACGCCTAGTCCGGTACAAAAATTTTTGAGAAAAAATAAAAAACTGAAAATTCGAAAAATAATTTGGAAAAAATTTGAAAAATCAGAGGAACTAAGGCACGGAGCGCGCCGAAAACTACGTAGACGGGGTCCCGCGACCTAGTCCCTTGATATACACTGAAAGAATTTTGAAAATTGGCCGAAATTACGTCAATACAAATTTTTTAAGAAATTTTTCTAAGTCCAAGATTGAAAATTCGTTAAAAATCGAAAAATAGGGGTAGTTTTTGAAAAATTTGGGGGTAGGCGTGTGTATCCTTCGTATCTTGAGCGTGTATAATGCGCTCAAAAACCTACAACGAAAAACAAAAATTTGGTGCGACTTTTTCTGAAACTTTGTTGAAATATTTCAAGTTTTGTATGGGGAAAATCACCCCTGAGGTAACCTCGGTGCACGTGGTCGTAAATAAAATACGGGGAAAATCCCAAGTTCGGTTTGTCGTAGGAGGGTGGGCGAGGTGTCAGGAGAGAGGTCTCGAGAAAAAATAAAAAACTGAAAATTCGAAAAATAATTTGGAAAAAATTTGAAAAATCAGAGGAACTAAGGCACGGAGCGCGCCGAAAACTACGTAGACGGGGTCCCGCGACCTAGTCCCTTGATATACACTGAAAGAATTTTGAAAATTGGCCGAAATTACGTCAATACAAATTTTTTAAGAAATTTTTCTAAGTCCAAGATTGAAAATTCGTTAAAAATCGAAAAATAGGGGTAGTTTTTGAAAAATTTGGGGGTAGGCGTGTGTATCCTTCGTATCTTGAGCGTGTATAATGCGCTC
>OY292506.1:11005342-11011846 GCA_958496325.1 Nomophila noctuella | reverse complement strand
TAACCTAACCTAACCTAACCTAACCTAACCTAACCTAACCTAACCTAACCTAACCTAACCTAGACCTAACCTAACCTAACCTAACCTAACCTAACCTAACCTAACCTAACCTAACCTAACCTAACCTAACCTAACCTAACCTAACCTAACCTAACCTAACCTAACCTAACCTAACCTAACCTAACCTAACCTAACCTAACCTAACCTAACTAACCTAACCTAACCTAACCTAACCTAACCTAACCTAACCTAACCTAACCTAACCTAACCTAACCTAACCTAACCTAACCTAACCTAACCTAACCTAACCTAACCTAACCTAACCTAACCTAACCTAACCTAACCTAACCTAACCTAACCTAACCTAACCTAACCTAACCTAACCTAACCTAACCTAACCTAACCTAACCTAACCTAACCTAACCTAACCTAACCTAACCTAACCTAACCTAACCTAACCTAACCTAACCTAACCTAACCTAACCTAACCTAACCTAACCTAACCTAACCTAACCTAACCTAACCTAACCTAACCTAACCTAACCTAACCTAACTAACCTAACCTAACCTAACCTAACCTAACCTAACCTAACCTAACCTAACCTAACCTAACCTAACCTAACCTAACCTAACCTAACCTAACCTAACCTAACCTAACCTAACCTAACCTAACCTAACCTAACCTAACCTAACCTAACCTAACCTAACCTAACCTAACCTAACCTAACCTAACCTAACCTAACCTAACCTAACCTAACCTAACCTAACCTAACCTAACCTAACCTAACCTAACCTAACCTAACCTAACCTAACCTAACCTAACCTAACCTAACCTAACCTAACCTAACCTAACCTAACCTAACCTAACCTAACCTAACCTAACCTAACCTAACCTAACCTAACCTAACCTAACCTAACCTAACCTAACCTAACCTAACCTAACCTAACCTAACCTAACCTAACCTAACCTAACCTAACCTAACCTAACCTAACCTAACCTAACCTAACCTAACCTAACCTAACCTAACCTAACCTAACCTAACCTAACCTAACCTAACCTAACCTAACCTAACCTAACCTAACCTAACCTAACCTAACCTAACCTAACCTAACCTAACCTAACCTAACCTAACCTAACCTAACCTAACCTAACCTAACCTAACCTAACCTAACCTAACCTAACCTAACCTAACCTAACCTAACCTAACCTAACCTAACCTAACCTAACCTAACCTAACCTAACCTAACCTAACCTAACCTAACCTAACCTAACCTAACCTAACCTAACCTAACCTAACCTAACCTAACCTAACCTAACCTAACCTAACCTAACCTAACCTAACCTAACCTAACCTAACCTAACCTAACCTAACCTAACCTAACCTAACCTAACCTAACCTAACCTAACCTAACCTAACCTAACCTAACCTAACCTAACCTAACCTAACCTAACCTAACCTAACCTAACCTAACCTAACCTAACCTAACCTAACCTAACCTAACCTAACCTAACCTAACCTAACCTAACCTAACCTAACCTAACCTAACCTAACCTAACCTAACCTAACCTAACCTAACCTAACCTAACCTAACCTAACCTAACCTAACCTAACCTAACCTAACCTAACCTAACCTAACCTAACCTAACCTAACCTAACCTAACCTAACCTAACCTAACCTAACCTAACCTAACCTAACCTAACCTAACCTAACCTAACCTAACCTAACCTAACCTAACCTAACCTAACCTAACCTAACCTAACCTAACCTAACCTAACCTAACCTAACCTAACCTAACCTAACCTAACCTAACCTAACCTAACCTAACCTAACCTAACCTAACCTAACCTAACCTAACCTAACCTAACCTAACCTAACCTAACCTAACCTAACCTAACCTAACCTAACCTAACCTAACCTAACCTAACCTAACCTAACCTAACCTAACCTAACCTAACCTAACCTAACCTAACCTAACCTAACCTAACCTTTTTTTTTTTTTTTTTTTTTTTTTTTTTTTGTTTCGCAGGGGAAATGCATGAAATTGCATACCCCGGGGTGTAAGAGTCCCGGGGTTATGTGGGGCTCTCCTCCCCAGAAGGGGGAGGCCTACCCACTAAAACCCCTGCGATGGCCACCCTCAGGCTTAGGAGGGGCCCCAGGATCGAGTGTCGCAACTGGGGTCCCCTCGGCCAACGCTCCCCCAAAAGAAGGGGGGGAGCCCATCCCCGGGACACCGGAGGCGAGGCGTCGCCGTGTAAGGAGCGGCGGCGCCTGCTGCGGTGTCGCACACATCTCGACGACACCCCCCGGCCATGGCGGGGGTGTCATCCCTCCCGGGTCGCCTCCGCGACCCGCGGCGGCGCAACGGGTCGACTCTACCTGACCCGTCGCCGCCGTCTTCGAGCGGGATCGGCCATCTCCCGATCCCGCTCGGCGGCCTCCTTCTGGAGCATGACGGCTTCACAGAAGGAGACCACAGCCCTCCAACCTCCCTCATCCGCCAGCATTGCCGCAATCAATGCTGGCGGGGACAGATCATGCCCGATCTCGTCGACCAGGACTCGGCGTTCGGAGGCCCAAGAGGGGCAGTCCGCCAGCGTGTGCTGGGCCGAGTCCAGGTCGAATGCGCAGTGGTGGCAATGTGCCGTGTCCTCCCGTCCTATCCGACTCAGATACTCACCGAAGCAGCCGTGCCCGGTGAGCATCTGAGTCAGTCGGTAGGTGACTTCCCCCTTCCCGCGGATCCAAGCTTCGAAGTGCGGGAGAATCGCTCCGACGGCGCGCTGGCGCGCACAGCCCGTTGACTCCAGCTGTGCGCGCCAATCCCCCTCAGCCCGTCGGAGCATCTCCCGCCTGGTCATTCCGTGCGCTGGTTCTGGGGGACTCCCCCCCTCTCCCCCCCCGCCGCCGACACGCCGCGCGTACATCGCCGCGTACATGCCGGCAAGGATTTCGAAGGGAGGGGAGCGCCCCAGAACCGTCGCCGCCTCAAACGAGATGGTGCGGTAGCCCCGCACGATCCGTATGGCCATTGTCCGCTGCATGCTCCGGAGCAGAGCCCGGCAGCGGGGGGACCTCGAGCAGTCTCGCGACCACACGGGGGCCCCATACAAGGCCACGGACCGTACGACGCCCGCGTAGAGACGGCGAACTCCATCCCCTGGTCCCCCCAAGTTGGGGAGCAACCGGTGTAAAGAGCCGGCCACCCTCTTGACTCGGGGGACCAGCCGCACGAAATGCTCTTCGAAGCTCCACCTGCTGTCCAAGGTGAGGCCGAGGTACTTGATATTCGGCCCCACCTGGACCTCCGCGTCACCCACCCGAATCCGGCGGCTGGGTGGTTCCCGGCACCTGGGCAAGCCGTGGAACCATAGCGCCTCGGTCTTGTTGGGCGCTATCTCCAGACCCAGCCGGCGGATTGCCCGCACGACACATGCCACCCCCAGTTCGGCAAGCCTGAGCGTTGGCTCAAAGTCAGCCCCGGTCGTCACGACGAGGGTGTCGTCAGCATAGCAGACGACACTCACGTCGGGAGGAAGGCTGGTGCGAAGGACCGCATCGTATGCGAGGTTCCATAGCAGGGGTCCTAGGACCGACCCCTGTGGAACCCCGCACTCGACCCCCCTCTCCCGTTCCGTCCCGTTCCGACCGCCGATCAAAATACTCCTGTCGCGCAGATAGTTCCCGACCACGGCCCGCAGGTAGGGAGGCAAATCGTGGTGCTCGAGTGCCTCCCTGATGGCCTGCCAGGGAAGGGTGCCAAAAGCGTTGACGATGTCGAGCGACACCGCCAAAGCCACCCCCCCCGCTCGGACTGCGGATTCCGACAGAGACCGAACAAGCTGAACAGCGTCCAACGTCGACCGCCCCCGCCGGAATCCAAACTGGCAGTCCGACAGGTCGGGACCCACGCGCGACAGGTGCTCGCTGATACGGGCGGAGATGATCCTCTCGAACAGCTTCCCCGCCTCGTTCAGCAAGCAGATCGGGCGGAAAGACGACGGAACGTCCTCGGTCCTTCCCTCCTTCCTCAACAACACCAGCCTGGCTGACTTCCAGTCCGAAGGGAACACCCCCTCTCTGAGGCAGCTTGTAAAGAGCTGCCTCACCCTGTTCCCCAACGACCTGAGCGCCAGCGCCAGCACCTTGCCCGGGACCCCGTCTGGGCCCGGTGCGGTGCTGCGCGCTGTGAGCCGCCTCACGGCCCCGGCGAGCTCGTCCTCCGTCACCCTCAGTTCGTCCGACCACGGCGCGGGCGACGGGGCTTGGGAGGGACTGTCCTGGACCCTTGGGAAGAGTGTATCCACCACCCTCCCCACGAACTCGGGGTCCAGGGTCTCCGTCAGGGGAGGAACCCACGGTCTGAGTTTGCCCAGTACCATTTTGTACGGGCGCCCCCATGGGTCACCCTCCAGTCCCTCCAGGAGCTCGAGCCAGGACCGCGCCTTGGCGTCGGCGATAGCGATGCCGATCGCCTTGGATGCGGCTCCGTAGGCGCGCCTGGCGCTCAGGACGTCTTCGACTGAGGCTTGCCGTCTTCTTCGGACTCTGAGGTACTGGCGGCGCGCGGCTATGACGACTCTCCTGAGCCGCGCGATCTCCTCATTCCACCAGTACGCAGAGCTCCGTCGGGGCGGCCTGACTCGGGGCATTGACGCGTCGCAGATCGAAGTCAATGCCTCCCGGAGCCAGGCCGCCTGCGCGTCAAGATCGGGCATGACGTGTCCTTCCTCCTCCGACCAGTCCGCGACGTGGGCGGCGGCTAGGGCCATATCTCGGTCCAGCCGCTTGATGGACCAACGCCGCGGACGGCTGTCCTCCTGGAGCGTTCGGGGAGGGTGGCGGAGAGACACATCGAATACGATGTGTCGGTGGTCGGATAAAGTGACCACCTCCTCCGCGACCCTCCAACCCGACACCATGTGGTGCGCAGAGGGAGTCGCCCATGAAAGGTCCACGATCGACTCCCCCTGCCACCGCACGCAGGTGCTGACCGAACCCCGGTTTAGGAGACGAAGGTCCAGTCCCGCCGTCCATTCCAGGAGTGTCTCCCCTCTTACGTCGTCCCGGGTGTCGCCCCACACTTGTGAGTGTGCATTAAAGTCACCCAGGACAAAGACGGGACGGGGGGCGCAACCACGAACACAGTTCGCCAGCCCGTCCAGGAATGCCTCGAATGCGGCGAGGCCGCAGTTCGGGGAGACGTAACAGCCGATGATGGCCGTGGGGCCCCATTCCACGGCCACGAACCCCGGCCCCCGGGCGAGTGGTCTGCAGTGCGGCCTGTCCCCTGACCAGTGAATGGCCACTAAGCCCAGGTCGTCCCCGAACCATCGCGGGTGGTTCGGGACAGAGTAGGGCTCGGCCACAACCGCTATTGCAACCCCAACCTCCGCGAGCGTCTGCGTGAGCAGGTCTTGCGCTGCGCGGCAGTGGTTGAGGTTGCCCTGCAGAACCTTATCGTGGACCCCCATTATCGGTGTCCATTTCACCTCGTCCCCGGGCCGGGGCGGGGGGTTGGTCGTTTGCCCCCGCCGACTTTTTCTTTTTGGGAGGGGAGCACTGTTTGCTCCCCATCCTGTGTCCCGCCGGTCTGCCCAGGTCTGAACAGACCGGGCAGCGAGGAGCACTCGCGGTGCAGAGACGGGCAACGTGCCCCGACTCTCCACACCTGTAGCAGCGAGTGCCCCTGTCGCTCGATGGCATGGGGCATTTGGCCCTCACGTGCCCCTTTTCGAGGCACTGGTAGCACTGAAGAGGTCGTGCCACCAGCGCCTCAACCCTAGCGGAGGTCCACCCGATGAGTATCCGCCCAGACGCCAGTTTTCTGATGGCGCTGAGCGGACATCTTGCCCACGCAGTCCCAAGGCGGGCACTGCCGGCGCGTATCTCCCCGACTTTTACGTCGCCGGGGGAGCAGCCACCAGCCGCGGCAATAGCCGCCGCCACGTCCGCCTGGGTAATGGACTCGTCAAGGTCCATCACCCGCAGGTCCCCCATCTTGCACGGACGCGAGATTTTTGCACCCGTGCCGACGAGGACCTCCCTCATCCGCTCCGCTAGGGCGTCGGCTTTGGCGACGCTCTCCGGGCCGGGGACCTCGAGGAGGAGGGCCCCCGTGACCGCCCGCCTGGTGCGCAAGCCTGCGGTGATCCCCAGGTCCGCCAGCCTGATGTTTGACTTGGCGGACTCCATCACCGCGGCGTACGTCGTCTCGGCATCCGGGGGCACCGTGATCACCACCGCCGCACATGCGGGCGGTTTAGGTACCCTCCTGGGGCCGGGGTCGACCACCCGTATTTTTGGGGCCGGAGCTGGGGTCACCACCTTCTTCGGGGCAGCGGGACGGCGGCGCGCCGCCACTACCGCCCACGAGGAGTTTTGGGGAGCCGGCGCTGGGGCTGGGTTCGGGGCCGCTAGCGGCACAACAGCCGCCGGCGGGACAGCCGCCCTCTGGCTCTTCTTCTTCTCCTTCTTCTTCTTCTTTTTTCCCCCCTTGCT
>OY292506.1:6885342-7142842 GCA_958496325.1 Nomophila noctuella | reverse complement strand
TGCATGGTTTAGAGGACACCCGTATACATGGCTACTGAAGCTCGAGGGAGTTACGCCTGGGCATAACTTCAACGTAGCAGTAGGAAAGTAGGTCACCGGCGGCCTGCAACGTGAACACTCGTCGCGGGGCGCTAAATCGCTGGAGACAAGTCATCTTTTGGCAACAGATGATGATGGGTGAACACTTACCTTCGATGAACGACGCGTTGATATACGTAGAGAAGTCCCTCCCGGGCAGCGGCGTGAGTATGACGCGGTTGCGGTCGTAGGGCAGGCAGTCCTGCGAGCGGTTCTTGCCGCGCACCTCCTCCGCCGCGCCCGCCGCGCACGACTTCACCGGCTCCGCTACCGGACTGCTCAGCGTCTTCTGGTGTAGGTAGATAAGACTCTCCCGGGCATCGTAGTGGGGCGTGGCTTATTCGGCGAGCGTGGTTATGACGACACACGTATACGTGCCTATTGGAACTAGACCTTTCTCAGATGACGTAGTTATGCCCAGAGAGAAGCAAGCCTTTCGCAAAAGATTGCAATAGAAGATGATAAGAGAAAGCTCACCTTCGATGAACGACGCGTTGATATTCGTGGAGAAGATCCTACTCTGCCTGGTAAAGGGGCGTGGCCTATTCGGCGAGCATGGTTTAGAAGACACACGTATATGCTACTGGAACTAGACCTTCCTCTGATGAGCGAGTTATGCCCAGAGAGAAGCCAACTTTTAGCAACTGACTGCAATAGCCCGAGGCTTAACCATCAAGTTTTAAAGCGATCTGAAATCCAGTAAGAAAGTGAGATGCCGCGTTACATGATGTAATTCGTAACACTCGTTTTAAGATCGCTTTAAGACTTGATGGTTAGGCCTCTGATGATGATGGGTGACCGCTCACCTTCAATGAACGACGCGTTGATATAGGTAGAGAAGTCTCTCCCGGGCAGCGGCGTGAGTATGACGCGGTTGCGGTCGTAGGGCAGGCAGTCCTGCGAGCGGTTCTTGCCGCGCACCTCCTCCGCCGCGCCCGCCGCGCACGACTTCACCGGCTCCGCTACAGGACTGCTCAGCGGCTTCTGGTGTAGGGAGAAGTCGGTCCCGGGCATGGTAGAGGGGCGTGGACTATGGCGAGCATGGTTGAGACGACACACGTATATATATGTGGCATCGTAGAGGGGCGTGGTCTATGGCGAGCATGGTTATGACGACACACGTATACGTGGCTATTGGAACTAGACGTTCCTCAGATGACGGATATATGACAAGAGAGAAACTAACTTTTAGCAATAGCACCGTTGCTCTCGCGTCAAGACTTACTTACACTTATCATCAGTTGGAGTAGGGTCATTTGCCGGGATAAATATAAAAAAATTGTCCGCAATTGACGATGATGGGTGAAAGCTTACCTTCGATGAAAGTCGCGTTGATATACGGTAGAGGTGTGAGAATGAAGCTGTTGCTTTTTATAGTGAACACATGCATCCCATTCAATATGTTTGTTCCGTCACCGCGCCCGCGCCCGCGATCGCTATTCAAATGTGTGTCCATCCTTACCTAGAGAAGTCTTTCCTCGGTATAGTAGAAGCGCGTGGCCTATTCGGCGAGCATGGTTTAGAGGCCTCACGAATACGTGGTTACTGGAACTAGACTTATCATCTCGTGGCGTGGGGTCATTTTCCGGGCTAAATATAAAAAAAAAATTGTCCGCAATAGATGATGGGTGACCGCTCACCTTCGATGAACGACGCGTTGATGTACGTAGAGAAGTCCCTCCCGGGCAGCGGCGTGAGTATGACGCGGTTGCGGTCGTAGGGCAGGCAGTCCTGCGAGCGGTTCTTGCCGCGCACCTCCTCCGCCGCGCCCGCCGCGCACGACTTCACCGGCTCCGCTACCGGACTGCTCAGCGTCTTCTGGTGTAAGGAGAAGTCTCTCCCGGGCATGGTAGGGGGGCGTGGTCTATGGCGAGCATGGTTATGACGTCACACGTATACGTGCCTATTGTAAATAGACCTTCCTCTAGTATGAGGGAGTTATACCAGGAAGAAGCCAACGTATACAATAGCACCAGTTGCCCTCACGTCTAGAATCACTTACACTTATCATCAGATGGAATAGGGTCATTTGCCGGGCTAAATAAAATAAAAGTAGCTCACCTTTAATGAAAGAAGCGTTGATAAACGTGGAGAAGTCTCTCCTCAGCACGATAGTGGGGCGTGGCCTATTCGGCGAGCATGGTTTAGAGGACACACGTATACGCTAGTGGGCGTATACGTGTATAGTACGTTACATGATGTAAGGCGGCATCTCACTTACTCAGTCGACTAAAGATCGCTTAAAGGCTTGATGGTTAGGCCTCTGATGATGGTGGGTGAACGCTCACCTTCGATGAAAGACGCGTTGATATAGGTAGAGAAGTCTCTCCCGGGCAGCGGGGAGTATGAAGCGGTTGCGTTTCATACTGTGTACACACTTGTACCCTAATCAAATTGTTCGTTCCGTCACTATACCATACACTATTCGCTTTTTCACGTGTC
Organism: Nomophila noctuella; assembly: GCA_958496325.1. Classification (NCBI taxonomy): domain Eukaryota; kingdom Metazoa; phylum Arthropoda; class Insecta; order Lepidoptera; family Crambidae; genus Nomophila; species Nomophila noctuella. The sequence goes on along the minus strand of OY292506.1, from coordinate 7,140,322 downwards.
TTCTTACCTTCGATGAACGACGCGTTGATATACGTAGAGAAGTCTCTCCCGGGCAGCGGCGTGAGTATGACGCGGTTGCGGTCGTAGGGCAGGCAGTCCTGCGAGCGGTTCTTGCCGCGCACCTCCTCCGCCGCGCCCGCCGCGCACGACTTCACCGGCTCCGCTACCGGACTGCTCAGCATCTTCTGGTGTTGGTAGATAAGTCTCTCCCGAGCATGGTAGTGGGGCGTGGACTATGGCGAGCATGGTTGAGACGACACACGTATACGTGGCTATTGGAACTAGACCTTCCTCTAGGGATGAAGGAGTTATACCAGGGAGAAGTCAACGTAAAGCAATAGCACCAGTTGCCCTCGCGTCTGGACTCACTTACACTTATCATCAGCTGGAGACGGGTCATTTGCCGTACTAAATAAAATATATAAATAGTCTTCAATATATGATAATAGGCGAACGCTTACCTTTAATGAAAGACGCGCGATATAGGTGTGGAAGTCCCTCCTCGGCATGGTAGTGGGCGTGGCCTATTCGGCAAGCATGGTTTAGAGAACACACGCATACGCTACTGGGACTAGACCTTCCTCGGATGACGGAGTTATGCCCAGAGAGAAGCCAACGTTTAGCAGTAGACTGCAGACTTCAGCAATAGATGATGATGGGTGACCGCTCACCTTCAATGAAAGACGCGTTGATATACGTAGAGAAGTCCCTCCCGGGCAGCGGCGTGAGTATGACGCGGTTCCGGTCGTAGGGCAGGCAGTCCTGCGAGCGGTTCTTGCCGCGCACCTCCTCCGCCGCGCCCGCCGCGCACGACTTCACCGGCTCCGCTACCGGCCTGCTCAGCGTCTACTGGTGTAGGGAGATAAGACTCTCCCGGGCTTGGTAGGGGGGCGTGGTCTATGGCGAGCATGGATTGGACGACACACGTATACGTGGCTATTGGAACTAGCCCTTCCTCTGATGAGGGAGCTATGGCCAGAGAGAAGCAAGCGTTTCGCAAAAGACTGCAATAGATGATGATAATAGGCGAATGCTTACCTTCAAAGAACGACGCGTTGATATTCGTGAAGAATTCCCTACACAGCATGGTAAAGGGGCGTGGCCTATTCGACGAGCATGGTTTCGAGGACACACGTATTCGTGTCTATTGGAACTAGACCTTCCTCTGATGAGGGAGTTATGCCCAGAGAGAAGCCAACGTTGAGCAGTAGACTGCAGACTTGAGCAATAGTCTGCAATAGACCATGATGGGTGTGCACTGACCTTCTATGAAAGACGCGTTGATATACGTAGAGAAGTCTCTCCCGGGCAGCGGCGTGAGTATGACGCGGTTGCGGTCGTAGGGCAGGCAGTCCTGCGAGCGGTTCTTGCCGCGCACCTCCTCCGCCGCGCCCGCCGCGCACGACTTCACCGGCTCCGCTACGGGCCTGCTCAGCGTCTTCTGGTGTAGGGAGATAAGACTTTCCCGGGCATGTGGGGCGTGGCCTATTCGGCGAGTTTGGTTAAGACGTCACACGTATACGTGCCTATTGGAACTAGACCTTCCCGGAGTTATGGCCAGAGAGACACCAACTTTTCGCAATAGCACCAGTTGCCCTCTGGACTTACTAACACTTATCATCAGGTGGAGTGGGGTCATTTGCCGGGCTAAATATTAGAAAAAATTGTCATCAATAGATGATGATAAGAGAAAGCTCACCTTCGATGAACGACGCGTTGATATAGGTGGAGAAGTACCTCCTTTGCATAGTAAAGGGGCGTGGCCCATTCGGTGAGCATGGTTTAGAGGACACACGTATACGCTACTGGGCGTATGTATACGTGTATGGTTCGTTACATGATGCAAGGTGGCATCTAACTCGCCTAAATATCGCTTTAAGACTTGATGGTTAGGCCTCTGACGATGATGGGCGAACACTTACCTTCGATGAAAGACGCGTTGATATACGTAGAGAAGTCCCTCCCGGGCAGCGGCGTGAGTATGACGCGGTTGCGGTCGTAGGGCAGGCAGTCCTGCGAGCGGTTCTTACCGCGCACCTCCTCCGCCGCGCCCGCCGCGCACGACTTCACCGGCTCCGCTACCGGACTGCTCAGCGTCTTCTGGTGTAGGGAGAAGTCTCTCCCGGGCATGGTAGTTGGGCGTGGCCTATTCGGCGAGCATGATAAAGACGATACACTATTGGCTATCGGTATAAGTAGTTACTGGAACTAGACCTTCAGTTGCCCTCACGTCTCGACTTACTTACACTTATCGTCAGGTAGAATGGGGTCATTTGCCGGGCTAAAAATTAGATTAAATAGTCATCAATAGATGATGATGGGAGAAAGCTCACCTTCGATGAACGACGCGTTGATATAGATAGATGGAGAAGTCTCTACTCAGCACGGTAGTGGGGCGTGGCCTATTCGGCGAGCATGGTTTAGAGGACACACGTATACGCTACTGGAACTAGACCTTCTTTTGATAAGGGAGTTATGCACAGAGAGAAGTCAACCTTTAGCAACTGACTGCAATAGCTCGAGGCCTAACCATCAAATCTTATATCGATCTAAATACCAGTTAGTAAGTGAGATGCCGCGTTACATTATGTAAGGCGGCATCTAACTTACTCGCTTTAAGTCTTGATGGTTAGGCCTCTGATGATGATGGGCGAACACTCACCATCAAAAAATTGGCCAAGTGCGAGTCAGACTCCCGCACTGAGGGTTCCGTACAAATTCTATTTTTGACGTATTAAAAAAACTACTGAATAGATTTCGTTCGAACCAATTTTCGTTGGTAGTTTTTATGGTAATGTACATCATATAATTATTTCAGTTTTATCATTCTCTTATTTTAGAAGTTAGAGGGGGGGGGACACACTTTTTTCCACTTTGGAAGGGTCTGTCACGCAAAGTATTCAATTTAGTAAAAAGTGATATTAGAAACCTTTATATAATTTTTAAAGACCTATCCATAGATACCCCACTCGTATATGTTCAATGAAAAAAATATTTCGAGTATCAGTTCTGACTATGGGGACCCCCCACTTTTTTTATTTTTTTTCTATTTTCGTGTGAAAACCTTGTTGCGGTTCAGAGAATACATCCACTTACTAAGTTTCAACAGAATAGTACTTATAGTTTCGGAAAAAAGTGGCTGTGACAGACTGGCGGACAGACAGACAGACAGACAGACAGACAGACATGACGAATCTATAAGGGTTCCGTTTTTTTGCCATTTTGGCTACGGAACCCTAAAAAAGACGCGTTGATATACGTGGGGAGGTCCCTCCTCGCGACGGTAGTCGGGCGTGGCCTTTTCGGCGAGCATGGTTTAGAGGACACACGTATACGCTACTGGGCGTATACGTGTATAGTACGTTACATGATGTAAGGCGGCAACTTACTCGCCTAAATATCGCTTTAAGACTTGATGGTTAGGCCTCTGATGATGATGTGTGAACGCTCACCTTCGATGAAAGACGCGTTGATGTAGGTAGAGAAGTCCCTCCCGGGCAGCGGCGTGAGTATGACGCGGTTGCGGTCGTAGGGCAGGCAGTCCTGCGAGCGGTTCTTGCCGCGCACCTCCTCCGCCGCGCCCGCCGCGCACGACTTCACCGGCTCCGCTACCGGACTGCTCAGCATCTTCTGGTGTTGGTAGGTCTCTCCCGGGCATGGTAGTGTGGCGTGGCCTATTCAGCGAGCATGGATTGGACGACACACGTATACGTGCTTAATGTAAATAGACCTTCCTCTAGTTATAAGGGCGTTATACCAGGGAGACCAGGGAGAAGTCATCGTATAGCAATAGCACCAGTTGCTTTTGCTTCTGGACTCACTTACACTTATCATCAGATGGAGTAGGGTCATTTGCCGGGCTAAAAATTAGAAAAAATAGTCATCAATAGACGATGATGGGAGAAAGCTCACCTTCGATGAACGACGCATTGATATACGTTAGAGGTGTGAGTATGAAGCGGTTGCGTTTCATAGTGTTGTTCCGTCACCGCGCCCGCGCCCGCGTTCGCTATTCAAACGTGTGTCTTTTGTTACCTAACCTAGAGAAGTCTTTCCTCGGTATGGTAGTAGTGCGTGGCCTAGTCGGCGAGCATGGTTTAGAAGCCGCACGAATACGTGGTTACTGGAACTAGACTTATCATCTCGTGGCGTGGGGTCATTTGCCGGGCTAAATATTAGATAAAAATGTCCGCAATAGATGATGATGGCTTACCTTCGATGAACGACGCGTTTATATACGTAGAGAAGTCCCTCCCGGGCAGCGGCGTGAGTATGACGCGGTTGCGGTCGTAGGGCAGGCAGTCCTGCGAGCGGTTCTTGCCGCGCACCTCCTCCGCCGCACCCGCTGCGCACGACTTCACCGGTTCCGCTACCGGACTGTTCAGCATCTTCTGAGGAGAAACACATTTTTGGGCTTATATTAATATCGGTTTCAACTCGTGAGAACGATCACGGCACTTCTTCGGAGCAAGCCATTCACTTAGAAGGCTGCTAGTAGGTTAGAAAAATATTTGACGTGCAAAAGAATTTCATTGTAACTTAATGTTACGTATTTCAATCGGTATAGCATTTCGGATTTGAAACTGGGGACGCTTGCCGTTCGCGCCAATCGGCAAGTTAGTACCACCAAACGCCGCACCGACTACAACGCCACGCCACCTGCGCGCGCATGCTATAGGCACCGTGCGTAGCGATGACTCTGCCATCTTGTGACTCATATTCGAACTGACCAAGCTAAATGTCAATCTCAATGTCGGTAATTCTACTGTCAAACCACGGAAAACACCGTGCCTTATTCTGCCATCTAGTGACTCGAATTCGAACTGACCAAAGTAAATGTCAAATTTTACTGTCAAACCACAGAAAAAAAATCGAGATTTTAGCGCCCTCTATAGTTTCTGCACGGTGCCTATAGAAGCGCGCCAAAACCGGCGGACGCCACCTAGCGACGCCCAACCGACGCGGTCAGTTGTTACGGCGCGCTCCCGCCATCGACATCGATCCAACGCGGTGATCCGTGATCGCCGGATCTGGTGAATTGTGGTCATCTTCGAAGCATCATATTTCCGGAGGCCTCCGTGAGGATTTGGGAAAGCTGCCGTGCAGCAAGAAGGCGAGTCGTACTCAGTTTTCTTTGAGGAATTGTCTGACCCGGGGGAAAGCGTAACACTCATTCATTTGCAGGGTAATCTCTTTATTCTTTTATACAGTCCACTACTAACCGTTTAGTTAGACTTTGATCTTGAGAGCAAACTAACAGAACAAACGAAGTTCGCTCTTAAGATCGATGTCAGAGTTGAGAGCGATTTATTAATTCGAGCCTTAGTTTTCGACTCAGATCACTCTTTTCTACTGGGCACAATGGTCTCGATTGATTGGGGCCCCAAGACCAGGTATAGGGGCTACTGGCCTCTAATAGGTAAAAGACAGCCCAGTTAGTCTGGATTACAGTATTTGAAGCCACTTGGCGAATCTATACTAATATATTAAAAGCTGAAGAGTTTTTTTATTTATTAGAACTCACAATCTCAGAAACTACTGGTTCGAATTAAAATTATTTGGGCTTATACGTGTGTAAGGTTTACTTTTTTTGTGTTGTATAGTCCGTGTAGAGCAAGGCTTCACGCTAGTACACAAATACTAAACTAAATATCTCTGGACATTATTTACACAGCGCCATCTAGCCCCAAACTAAGCATTAGCTTGTACTATGGGTGCCAGACAACGGATAAACATTATTTATATTCCTTTTTTTTTGTAAATACATACATATTATACATAGAAACAACCAGACCGATACAAACAGACATGTTCATGCACACAAATGTTTGTACCGTGCGGGGATCGAACCCGCGACCTTTGGTGTAATAGACGACTTCTCGACCATTACACCAAACGGCTCGTCCAAATACCACTCACCTCAAACTCATGCTCCATCAGACACTTCCCCTGCCCCTCCGGCGTGTTCCTCAGCCGGTCGACCGCCGCCTTCAGTCGCGACGCCGGTATCTCGGTGTCGCCATAGTGCGCCCATTCCACTAGGGCTCGGTAGACGAACACGTATTGTTTCTGTGAAAGGAGAAAAAGTGTAATTGGAACTTGATGAACTATTTATTACCAAGGTTATTACGTTTATGGGGATATAAATTATTATTCAAATAGCTTAATATTGAACTGTTTATCAGAATAACGTTTGTGTGAAACGACGAGGGTTATCACATCAATGTTGTTAATGTTTTCCAGCAGAAAAAATATTTGAAGAGGAATTTATACATAGCCATAACTCTTGATCAGTTGGTTGATGAAAGATCATTATCTCACATTATGCTGAGACTTGTTATTATTTTCTTTTGTTTTCTTTTGCATGCTGTGTTTACCCTTAATGATTGTTACATTTAATCTTTGTCGAGGTAGTTTTATGTTTATAAGTAGTTTTAATGTAAACAAACGCTGCTGGACCATAGATAAATTATAAGATTAGTTAGATATGAGTAAGTATAAGTAAGCGATAAAATGTAAAGTTATTTTGAAGTGATGTTTATTTTCATCATTATCTAAGCGCCTATCCCGGTTGCATTCCCGGTTTATTTATTTATCAAAAAATCAGTTGATTCAAGCCTGCAGTCTCCTAACTAAACTGGGAAAAGCAACACAAAGTGCAAGTATGAAAACAAACTGTCACAGGGATTATCTTAGGTGAAACATTCTAAAGCTTTTTAGACGCCTCGATGGTCTAGTGGTTTAAGTACCGAGCCGTGAACTCGAGGTCCTGGGTTAGATTCCCGGGTCGGGCAAAATTTGTGTTGATGTTTCTGAACACAGCCCGAGTTTGCGATCGCCAACACGCATTTGGCAAGCGTGGTGTTAAAGCCAAAGCCCATCTTTGTAACGAAAACGATGATTTCAAATGATGGAGGCCTTTGCCCTGCAGTGGGACATTAATAGGCTGATACTTTTCATACTTATACTACTATATTTTTTTTTTTTTATAAATATTTCACAACATCACATACATTGATCTGACCCCGTGTTAAGTAGCTTAAACACTTGTGTAACAGACAACAGAATCAACAGACGGGATCGCAGACTTGAGTAACTTCTTAGACTTATATATATCGCAGCTAGAACAACGAACAAGAAGTGTAGTCTTCGGGGATTATAATATCGACTTGCTGAGTAAGGAGAAATACGTCGCACAATACACCAACGAGATAAAGGAATCTGGATATGAAATCTTAAATAAGATCAATCGAAATTATTGCACACGGGAAACATCAACGACAAAGACTATAATAGACCACGTCACCACAAATATAACCAACCATTCATTCAGTCTCTCAATCATAGATTCGGCTCTCTCGGACCATAAGCAACTATACCTAAATATTGGCAAACTAGCACCAAAAGTAAATAAGAGAATCCAATACACAGCACTTAATTATGAAAAGTTTCGTCAGAGAGTCTCGGAGTCACTATGCAGGATCGATGAAAGCGACTTTTGTAAATTGGAAGAACTAATATTAGAAAACATTCAAAATTGCAAAGTGCAGAAAACTAAGATACTTAATGCGCCAAAAGAGGACTGGATTAATAAAGATATAATCGAAGCAATTAACTTAAGAAACATCATATGGAGAGAAACTAAAAGAAGTCCTGACAATGAGGATTTGAGAAAATATTTTGAAAAGGAAAGAGACAAGGTGCAACTGATGATAAAGAAGTATAAAAAGACATACTTTCACAGACTATTTCATGACACTTATAATCAACCCAAAAAAATGTGGGAAGTCATTAATAGCCTAGCAATAAATAAAATAAAAACCAGCTCTGCTATCCCAAAACTCATGACTGATACCGGATTAGTGGAGGATGGAGTTTCGGTCTGTGACTTGTTCAACTCATTCTTCTCGTCAGTCGGGGTGGAGTTAGCCAATGCTATACCTAAGAAATATCACAGAGACACTAGTAAAATTTTCATGTATGATTCTCCACAAGATATAACATTGGATGATCTGGCACCCTGCAATGTGAGTGAGGTGAGCAAGATAATAGACGATCTGAATTCCGACACTAGCACGGGATTAGATGGTATTTCTACTAAGGCGATTAAGTGCATAAAAAACGAGATTGTCGGAGAACTAGTTAATTCGATAAACAAATGCTTCTTACTAGGTGTCTTTCCTGATTCGCTTAAAGTAGCTAAAGTGAGCCCCATACACAAATCTGGCCCAAAAACAGATCCGAGCAACTACAGGCCGATATCGGTACTGCCAGTTCTATCTAAAATATTTGAAAGGCTTTTATACAACCGACTTAATAATTTTTTAATCGAAAAAAAGGTGCTCATTGATGAACAATACGGATTTCGTCCAAAGTCTAGCACACTAACAGCTGCTGTTGATTTAATCACCAAAATCAAAACTCAGATTGACAAAAAAAATATAGCATTAGGTATATTTATTGACTTGAAAAAGGCCTTTGATACTGTGAGTCACCAAAAACTGCTCTTAAAACTGAACAATATTGGTATTACTGGCAAGGCCCTTGGTATTTTTGAGTCTTACCTCCGGAACCGACGACAAGTTGTTAAGATTGGTGATTTTGCTGCTTCTTCTCGGGACATTTCATTCGGCATTCCCCAGGGCTCTATTCTGGGTCCACTATTATTCTTAATCTACGTCAATAACATAAAACAGATAGGACTTACCGGATATCTTACATTATACGCAGATGATACTTGTTTGTTTCACTTTGGTAATTCTATACATGAAATTATAAATGATGCACAAAAAGATCTAGATATGCTTAACGAATGGTTGCTCTGTAATTTGTTGACTATTAATATTTCTAAAACCGCATACATGATTTTCGCAGCCAAAAACAAAATTATAACTGATTTTGAACCACTCAAAATAAATAATGAAATAGTTGAAAGATCTCACGTAGAAAAATACTTAGGGTTGCTAATAGACGATAAACTTACATGGAAGCCCCACATTGACCACGTCAGATCTAAATTATCATCACTACTAGGAGCACTAAGAAAAATATCACATTTAATACCTAAACAAGCGAAGCAAATGATATATAACTCTTTAGTAAAATCTCATCTCGAATACCTAGTTGAAATTTGGGGTTCTGCCGCAACTACTAACTTAAACCCGCTCCAGAGGTCGCAAAATAAAGTAATTAAGGTACTGTTCCATTATCCATTCCGTATGCCAACTAAACAACTTTACCAAAAAACAGGAATTTTCAATATATACGAATTATATAAATATAACACTTGCCTACTAATCAATGGGATAGTCAACAAGTCAATTAAGTCAAATATTGAATTAAACATTAAAAATACTAAGCACAGTCTACGAAGCAAGCATAAACTTGAACTGATAACGCCACGAACTACGTATGGATCAAAGACAATACTGTTTGAGGGAGCACAGCTGTATAACAATTTGCCAAATGATTTAAAGTGCTGTGAAAGCGTCAACGTATTTAAAAAGAAGCTCAAGCTTCACATATTAGAGACACGGGTTTGATTTATTTGATTCTATTTAAAGTCAATACAATGTAACTCGGCTTTTCCTATATCTAAATTTAGAAGATTTATTTAATTATTTATGTTGTGTTGTGAATTTATTAATTTAATTTATTTATTATGTTGTGCTTTTGTTGAAATGTAAGGGTTTATCTAGTTTTATTATAGAAAAATTTTAATTAAATTTTATTTTATGTTGTGTTTATTGAAATTGATTTAGTGATTTTGTATCTCAAACTAATGTTTTTATTGCTGTATTTAATTTATTGATTTATGCTGTATCTCATTATAAGTGAAATGTAAATTTCTTATGAGAATAAATGTCTTTAAACCTAAACCTAACATTGGTATTACAAATATACTTAAATAGATACATATAACACCCAGACCAGGACAAACAGACATGTTCATGCACACAAATGTTTGTCCTGTGCGGGGATCGAACCCGCGACCTCTTGCGTAATAGGCAACATCTTGACCATTACACCAAGCGGGTCGTCAAAATATATTCTATAGCTACTACTTACCAGTGACTGCACGAGGAAGTTCCTCTGTCTCCTCAGCTCGGCGACGGTGTTGAACACTGCCGCGTGGCCTGTCGCTCGAAGCTGGTCCAACAGGCAGTCCAACGCTACCAGAGTGCCCGTACGCCCGACTCCGGCCGAGCAGTGAACCACTACGGGCCGGCCGACCATGCTCAGCCATGCTTCGTTTACGCGCTAGGAAAAAATGATAAATAAATACTAAATAAATAAATATTTCACAACATCACATACATTGATTGTAATACCGCTGTTGATTCTGTTGTCTGTAAAACAAAAGCTTGAGCTACTTATAATGGTGTCAGAACAAAGTATGTGTTGTTGTGAAATGTTTATTTATTATTTACTTATTAAGTGATTAAGTGAAGTAGCTTAAGCACTTGTCATACAGACATCAGAATCAACAGTGGTATTACAAATATGCTCAAATAGATACAAATAGCACCCAGACCAGGACAAACAGACATATTCATGCATACAAATGTTTGTCCTGTGCGGAAATCGAACCCGCGACCTCTTGTATAATTGGCAACATCTTGACCATTTACACCAAGCGGGTTGGAATGATGATGTGAGTTTAGTAGAATGTTGGTGGTGACTTAGCAACGCAAAGCGCCGTTCAATCGGCGATAACAAAGAAGATGATCCAAGCCACACGAATATATCGCTTTTTTATTTTGGTCCTTCGTGCTCATTTTGGTCCTGCCGAGCCGGATCCGAGTTAGCGACCAAAGGATTTTTCAGAAAAAAATTCGAAATATACGAAATTTAGATATATGAGAAGGCAGTACTTATTATACGGAAAAGCACTAGCAGATAAACGTCAAAAAAATTAATCATAACATTATACACCAACCTTAATAAACTTAAGAATGGAATGTGGATGTTCTGGCGCGGCGAAGTCTTTCCACATGAGGAAGTGGTACTGACGGACGATTCGCCCCTCAGCTTCTTTCGCCTCACGCGGGGACGTCGGCGCGCTGGATTCAGACGCCTCTTTGCAGTCTGGAAACAAAAATATAATGTTAATTAATTAAAGGACCACACGATTAGGCTGTTTCAGAGCTATATTTTACGCTACGCCATCGAGCAGAAATAAAATTGTTTTTTTGTTGCCTTGGACAAGCAAACCGATTGCCTAACCTCAAACTAAGCTCGAAGCTTGTACTATGGATGCTCGGGAACGGATAGACATTCTCAAATACTTTAATAAACATCCATGACTCATCATATCATCGGTGTTCAGCGCACTTGCACCTAGCAGGATTCGAACCGGCGACCCTTGGTTTTGTAGCCAGAGTTGAAAATCTGGCTACAAAACCAAGGGTCGCGGGTAGTGGTCTGCAGACCACAACGGGGCTGTTAATTATGAGATTTTTATCTAATAATTACGTGTGTGAAGTGCATTGCACCACAACGTCATGTAAGTTCATACCTCCGTTTCGTTTAGCAACTCCATTGTTTTCGACGATGGGCTGGCCCTCAGCATTTGTTGGCTGCTTTGTAATCCTCAGTTCCCTCACGATATAATCGGAGTATCTGAAACAACAAACGCAATCAATACGAACATATTTTTTTATTTTGTTTTCTAGCCCATGCTCCCATAACATGCGCCAGAAGTCGTTCACCGTCGTGTCGGTCGGGCCTTGAGTCGGGTCTTCCTAGCGTTTATCCCGTGTCTGTGTGGGGTTCGCTTTGACCATGATCGAAGATTTGGCGAGTCTGGTTATTACAGTGAAGCGACTGCCATCAGACCACCATAACCCTTAGAGGGGAACCAGACGGATTGGATCATGGTGACACACTTAAGTCAGTAACTATCTGAATTCGCAGGTTTCCTCACCGCCGAGCTAATTGCACAAATCCACGCACAGATTTCAAAAAATCCAGAGGTGTGGGCCCGGATTCACGTATGAGGCGCGGTCCGTACCACCAGCACCATCACTCCATGATGATGATGATGATGTGTAAGCAAAGTAAACCTACCGCTTCTCCGATAGAAGAATGACCCGCTTGGTGTAAGTAATGGTCCCAAAGTTGACTGTTAGACCAAAAGGACACGGGTGTGATCCCCGCACAGGACAACCATGTGTGTGCATGAACATGTCTGTTTGTCCTGGTCTGGGTGTTATATGTGTTTATATAAGTATATTTGTAATATCATAGTTGATTCTGATATCTGTACCGCAAGTGCTTTAGCTACTTACCCCGGAGTGAGAGCAATGGACATGATCATCATCCTCTTAGCGTTTATCCCGTTTCTATCGGGGTCCGGTTTGACCCCGATCCAGGGTTTGGCGAGTCTGGCGAGATTTTGGGTAATATATTTATTTATTTAAATAACAAATCACGTGTAAACCCACCTCTTCTCGGCGACGTGGTGCACGGTGACGGCGCCGAAGGGCCGCGAGCCCCGCACCTCGTCCGGCCAGTACTTGCTGCACTTGACCTTGGAGTACTCCTCCAGGTTGGTCAGCATCACGATCAGCTCCAGCCCGTGCTCCCATATCATGCGCCAGAAGTCGTTCACGGTCGTGTCGGTGGGGCCTTGCGCGCATATGAACTGCTTGCGTTGATGATGATGATGATGATGATGATGATGATGTTGGTGATGATTTTGATGATGTGTAAGTAAAGTGAACCTACCGCTTCTCCGACAGAAGAATGACCCGCTTGGTGCAATGGTCCAGAAGTTAACTGTTAGACCAAAAGGACGCGGTTCTGATCCCCGCACAGGACAACCATGTGTGTGCATGAACATGTCTGTTTGTCCTGGTCTGGGTATTATATGTGTTTATATAGGTATATTTGTAATACCATTGTTAATTCTGATATCTGTACCACAAGTGCTTTAGCTACTTACCCCGGAGTCAGATCAATGTACATGATCATAGTCCTATTAGCGTTTATCCGTTTCTATTGGGGTCCGCTTTGACCACGATCCAGGATTTGGCGTGTCTGGTGAGATCAACATATGTGATGTTGGGTAATATTTATTTAAATAACAAATCACGTGTAAACCCACCTCTTCTCGGCGACGTGGTGCACGGTGACGGCGCCGAAGGGCCGCGAGCCGCGCACCTCGTCCGGCCAGTACTTGCTGCACTTGACCTTGGAGTACTCCTCCAGGTTGGTCAGCATCACGATCAGCTCCAGCCCGTGCTCCCATATCATGCGCCAGAAGTCGTTCACGGTCGTGTCGGTGGGGCCTTGCGCGCATATGAACTGCTTGCGTTCCTAGAGAATTTGAAGACAGTTAATTGGGTATTTCACTGCATATGAAACAAATCATGATATTCTAACATTTTAAGATTACATCAAAAAATAAGCACCAATCATTATGTCACAGTACTTTTGAGCTTTTAACTAATTATTTCAGCTAATTGAATCTAAAAGAGTATTGATTTGCAAATGCATAATGTGACGTCACAAATCAGTATTTCAGACACATTATGTAGTTTTTACTACAAGGTTACGTTTTTGACATTTGATAAAAGTAGGTGATTTGACCTATCAGTTAAATGCCGTATTATTAAAATATTTAATTATCTTCTACATTCCGGCTGACACGAGATAGAAAAGTAACTTAATAAATACGAACGCAGCTATTAACATAAATTCACCATGTTGGATAACATAAAAAAACGTTTTCCCAGTGTCGGGAACCGGGATTAAAGTACATAGTTAGATATTGTTTACTGACAAGAGTATTTATTCAATATTGCCAAAATCTACAAATTGTTTCGTACAGATATCGGGGCAAATAAAAATTAAATAAAGGCAACTTAAGACATTAAGGGAAGCTATAAGAAGAAGCATAGAATCTTTGTACATAAAGAGAACCCTCAAAAAGTTTAAATGGAAGTAATAATTCCGCTTTAATAATAAATATACTTTAGCGTTATTTAAAAATATAGGGCTTATATTATTATTTATTTTCATTTAAGTAAAGTGATTTGCATGAATGCTCTACAAAATATAATCATTTCAAATCAGGCACTATTACTTAGCAATAAAAGCTATTTTAGAATGAACATTAATTAACAACCGCCCTCGTTATAAGATTCTACATAATATTTTATATGTCTAGTCAAAGGCATGCATGCAATACCTGATTGGGTTCCGAAGGGTCCTTAGGAAGCACAGGACAGACACACAAGTTAGATACATATAGGTGAAAGTATAGGAAAAAAGCTTATTCACACAGAGACGAAGTGTAAACTGTAGTGCATTGTTTAAGTATGAGCTAATTAATATTCTACTACTAAGTAAAGGCTGTTATGTATGTTGGGCATCGATTTTATCTGGATTGAAATAAAATACGTCGAGAAATGTGTTTTATGTTTGTAGAGTTTTCGACCATTGGGCCGATCTTACGATCAGCCAGGCACGCAGGATATATTTTAGTGCAAAAGTAAGTGCGCAAGCACAGGTGCACTCCATTTTCCCTCACTCTCATAGTTCGGTGGGACAGCAATCTGACACGACCGTAGAGATATCAGGCTTAAACATGCCTTCCGAAGCAAGGAGGAGCTCAAGATGTTTTTTTAGGTCACCCATCCGATGACTGGCCTCTTCGTAAGTCGCCTTAGCAATCAAAAGGGCGAGCGCGCTAACCACTCCTCCTCTTCCTCCGTTGCATTTAGAAGTCCAAATCAATATCGTTTATTATCATTAGTTAAAGGTCTAGTTCATATCAGATGTTAGGTATTATAACAAACACTGTTACTATAACCTATTTACATAAGACTACGAGTACATAATCACTCTCTGTTTAATCCAAAGTCTGACTTTTGTATCATTGTTTCGGTGTGCAATTAAGATCAGAAAAATAAAAAAAATTGGCCAAGTGCGAGTCGGACTCCCGCACTGAGGGTTCCGTACAAATTCTATTTTTGACGTATTAAAAAAACTACTAAATAGATTTCGTTCGAACTAATTTTCATTGGTAGTTTTTATGGTAATGTACATTATATATTTATTTCAGATTTATCATCCTCTTACTTTAGAAGTTAGAGGGGGGGGACACACTTTTTTCCACTTTGGAAGAGTCTGTCACGCAAAGTATTCACTTAAGAAAAAAATGTGCTTAGAAACCTCAATATAATTTTTAAAGACCTATCCATAGATACCCCACACGTATATGTTCAATGAAAAAAAATATTTTCAGTTTCAGTTCTAACTATGGGGACCCCCCATTTTTTTATTTTTTTTTTCTATTTTCGTGTGAAACCCTTGTTGCGGTTCACAGAATACATCTACTCACCAAGTTTCAATAGTATAGTACTTATAGTTTCGGAAAAAAGTGGCTGTGACAGACTGGCGGACAGACAGACAGACAGACAGACAGACAGACAGACGAATCTATAAGGGTTCCGTTTTTTTGCCATTTTGGCTACGGAACCCTAAAAAGAAACTGAACGTCTACTCCAAGCACTCACCCTATATCCCATAACGTAGTTCGCGTTGATATAATCCGATCCCGCAATGCTGTCAATCTGCGACAACTTCACTCTGGTCTGGTCGTACGCCTTGATGTCAGGGTAGCGGTTCTTGGGCTGGTTCTCGCGAGCTTCAGACGCCTAAGCCGTAACGTGTGACGTATAACGTCTACTATATAATGCACTCACCCTATATCCCATAACGTAGTTAGCGTTGATATAATCCGACCCCGCGATGCTGTCGATCTGCGACAACTTCACTCTGGTCTGGTCGTACGCCTTGATGTCGGGGTATCGGTTCTTTGGCTGGTTCTCGCGAGCTTCAGACGCGTGCGTCGTCCGGTCGGGGAAGCATTCCGGCAGCATCTGCAACAACTGCGTCGTTTTTGACACGGATTTTATTATTTTGATTATTTTTAATTGGTTATACACAGATATAGACGGTCGTAGTTATACACGGGCTTCTTGTAATTTAGGTTTCTTTGAACTTAAAAGGAGATGCCCAACACTGGTAATGATGTACTTGTAAACAAATAAAGAATAAATAAAGAACATTTTGATTTGTTTTTTTTTTTGGAGATGATCAGGAAAATGGTGCAATTACTAATTTGTTACATAAATAATAAATAAATAAATTTATTGGACTAACACACCAATTGCCTAGCCCCAAACTAAGTTCGAGCTTGTACTGTGGATGCTAGAGAACGGATAGACATACTTAAATACTTTTATAAACATTCATTACTCGAGTACAAATGCCGATGTTCATCACACAAACATTTGCCCCTAGCGGGATCCCGCGAGTACAAATGCCGATGTTCATCACACAAACATTTAGCGGGATTCGAACCCGCGACCCTCGGTTTTGTAGCCAGGGTCTCTGACCATTTGGCCACCGGAGTTGATGACTAATCTGTTACATGACTTGATGACTTATGTGGTGTAAGCTCGTGTTTAATGATTTTATTTTGTTGGTTTTTCACAGTGGTGGTTATATGGTGTGAAGAAGAAAAAGTTTGATGAAAATAACCATACTAATTATTATGACATGTGTGAAGACTGATTTGGTGTATGGGTAAGTTTACGTGATCAACTTGCCTGTAAGTTTTTGTATATTAATTTTGAGCATGTTTTACATGCAAAGTTTCAGTTTGCCTGTCAGTGTTTTCGTTGAATTATATGAATGTTTGTTCGTGGCCTTACGTATGTGTGATTATATTCACAAGTTATGTCAGTTACGTTACGGGAAAAAAATAAAACATATACTTTAATTGACCTACAGCCACACCGTCCTTTTATCATCTGCTACATCTTGTTTAGAAGAGTAAGTAAAATGCAGACACATAGCATGCAAAATGCCTAAAAATTCAAAGTTTTAACAGAACACTTCTTAAGAGAATTAACATGATGCAGACATGACAGGTGATGAAAAATGACGTTATAATGATAATTAATGGTTCAGACCATGAAGGAAAATAGAATGTATGATGATTTGAAAGACAAAATGGTTGATGATGGCTATTGAATGGAACTGAAGATTAACATACATATAACATAACAATAATACGCATATGCATATGCTGATGCATTGATTTGGAATAAATACATGCGAGTAAAACAATTCCTAAAAATTGGAACAAAATCTTTACCCCATTAGAATAGGATAACAAGCTCTTATGAGTAGATCACATAAATATGTGATTCAATTATTTAAATCCTTACAAAGAACCACCAAAAGATGCAAAATAAATGGATAATGTAACATAGATAAAACATTGTCAAACTTACGACGGTCTTCCAGTCAAAATCTCTTTACAAACGGAGTGAGCTTTAAGAAACTTAATGCACAATTCTATTATTTGGACTTATTATTTCCATATAAGTACATAACGATAGCTTTAAACAACCTAAGAAATAAAGTATGCCAATGATTGCTTTATTTAATTATCGTGTATATTTTTGCAAGTATATAATTTTATAACGATGATGATGATGATGATGTTGATATGATGTCTCCGATGCGACGGACGGGAAACATATTTCGACTCATAAATCTTATCCACCGCTATTTAATACTACTCTTTTCTAATACTTAAGTTGAGTAAAAGCTTAAAAATTTCATCGAAATGGCACATATAGACGTTCATAACTGGTAAAGGTCGCGACATTTTTAAAATCTTTATCATAACGTCAATTTTTATGGGTTGATAGGATCTGAATGTAAAAGTGAACTACTTTGCCTCATATAGGTTTGTAGAAATATTTAAGAAATAACCCAATCAATGATAATACTTTTTTTGTCTAGGTATATTGTACCTTTACATGAACCACGGTATATAAGTTGTCGAAACGTACTGCATTTTTTTAAGAGCAAATTATTCAGTGGGCCTATGCTTACAGGACGTACAGTCACGAGCAATAACATGTATACACCTTGACTCTTATGTTGAAGCAGTAAAGTTCATATTTGAATGTGTTTGTATACATGATAGTGCTCATGACTGTACAAAGCAAGTTGGTCAATGCAAGATATGCTGAATTTGGTAGGCATTAACATGGACTTCTTATTATCTGAATTTATTACATTTCTACTAAACAATTCGCCCTTAAGATACTTGCAGTATATTTTGTTACACCTTATATAATCATTTAAAAAACACGATCACAACTGCGACAAACTTAAACCACAAAACATCTACATACCTCAAACTCCTTCTGGAAACCGTAGTCCGAGTCCACCTGTCTCTCAGCGTAGGCGGCAGCGAGGTCCTCCTTGGCTATAGGCGGCATGTCTGGCGGAACTGAGGATAGAAGCTGCTGACGCCCGCCTATGTGGCCTACTACGTATCTGTGGAGAGGATAAATCAAATCATAGGTAAGTATTAGTACTTTAAACTACCTGGTAAAAAGGTACTGTTGTGACATACGAATATTCACAAAGATAGGACCAATTTTATACAGTATAATAGTGAAGAGGTTATGGTTATTTGATATAGATTCATACACACAAATGTTTGTGCAGTGCAGGGACCAAACCCGCAATTTCTTGTTATAACAAGTTTAATTGGGGACGGTATTTGGTCGCATCTGCGACCCTTGTGCGGTTGTTGACGTCCATAGGCAGAAGTGATCACTCACCAACTTACCATGTAGCCCCGCTTGTTCCTTCCTAATAACATTAAACAAATACGGATTGAATATCACAAACCAGAGCTACGTTCGGAAAAACCGACCCTTTTTTACATTAATTACCAGGAATTAATCTAAGGACCAAGAATCTCCGGATACTCAAACTACCTAATCTAATGTTCGATTTCTTACGTTGTTGTATGTTTCGGAGAATGCTGTGTACGCCTATAAGGGTTAGGTGTAAACTCGCCAACGTAAAAACTCGACCAGCGGCGAGTTTACACCTTAAAATTTATTGGGTGGTAATCTCGCCTAAATTTTTATATATTTTTTGGCGAGTTTACCATGCCTCTAATTGACAATAGTAATTTCGACCAACATAGGATACGAGCGTAGGGGACATAATAAACATAGCTTTCATGTAATACAAAGTATATTAACAAACTATAACAACACATAACATATAACAAAATGTAACTAAATCTCTTAGTTTCAAAATTAATAGCGTTAATGTCAAATAAATGGTGCGTTTACCATGTAAAGTTAAAAACTAATAACGCCACGGAGCGAAGGCCTGGAATTCAAGATAAAACAAGAAAGTTAAAGCAAACACAAACAAGTTATTCGTGACATACAAAAATATAAACAATATTATTAATTAGATTAAGACATTATAAGATACATGTAGATGATAATTAATAATTAATGTAATGTATGTTAAGTATACGCCAGCTTTTCTATACAATGTCCCAGGAAGATCTGCTGACCCACCAAATCCCGCAAAATACTTTCAATTTTTATTTGTGTTAATTTAGTTTGTTCGGTTCTCTTTGTGATGCAAATTTTTTTTTCCACAGCGTAAATTAATAATCACTGTCTTTTTGAAGAGCGTTAAGAAGCACTGCTATGTTAGGTTTTGCTTTAACTTTCTTATTCAATCGAGAATTCCAGGCCTCCGTAGCGTTATTCGTTTTTTAAGTTGCTAAAGCACTTGTGTTACAGAAATCAAAATCAACAGCGGTATGACAAATATACTCAAAAAAATACATATAACACCCAGACAAAGACAAACAGACATGTTCATGCACACAAATATTTGTCCTGTGCGGGAATCGAACCCGCGACCTCTTGCGTAATAGGCATCTTGACCATTACACCAAGCGGGTCGTCTCATATAATAATATGTTTAGAATAATATATATAAACATATTATTCTCTTAAAACACAATATTATTATATTCACTATCACATCACCAACGCATCAAATGAATGCAAGGGGATTAGTATGTATTAAAATATTCCGTTTAACCTCTGAATGAACACAAAAGTAAGAGGCTTAGTTATATTTAGTCATCATGATTTGTTGTCATTCATGTTATTACTAACTATATTTTTTTTATTATAATATTATTGTATTGTTTTATAAATATCGATTATACGTTGCATAACATGAAAGCTTTATTTTTTTGCCGTCTCCTACGCTCTTATCCTATGTTGGTCGAAATTACTATTGTCAATTAGAGGCATGGTAAACTCGCCAAAAAATATATAAAAATTTAGGCGAGATTACCACCCAATAAATTTTAAGGTGTAAACTCGCCGCTGGTCGAGTTTTTACGTTGGCGAGTTTACACCTAACCCGCCTATAAAAGGCATATGTACTAGAGAACTTAAGTTCAAACTGCCTCTATATGTGTTTTGTATGTATGCTGTTGGTGTACCTTATTAATAAATAAATAAATAGACCTACTCAAATATTAAAACAAGTTTACCTAAGCGCCTGCTGTATACGGTTCATTTCAACCGTCGCGTGTGGAGGCAGCTTGCGGGATCGACGAGTCTGCATCACACAGAAGATGATCATCGCTAGGAGGACCACACCGGCTATTGCGCAGGTCACCTGAAATATAAGAATATTCGGTGGAGTGATACTGGCGAGTTATGTTTAAAACGAAATAAGTATCTAATAAACTTCAACTAATAGATTTTTTTTCGCTAGATATGGTTAACGAGCAATCACCGCCCGCCCATAAGTACCCATGTCTCCATACGGTACCGACCATTTACAATATACTATAGTTCATTTCAGCTTAGATGATTCCTGCGACAGGTGTATTTCTAATACGAAATTAAACTTTATTTCAGTAAGTTATACGAGGTGTTTTTATGATGTTCCGTAAGGGTCTTACTACTTTAGAATAGAGTCGATTAACTTTATGAAGCGAATAATTTAACAGTTATGCTATCCTTTTAATTGCGTGTGTGTGTATGATAGAGCAAAATAGCAAACCCACGTACTCTCAGGGACTAACTGTCCAGTGGGATGTGGAAACTGATTTCCTCGACCAAGTTCTCCTTACATCCTTCTCTCAATCTTCATCCACGAACAATGCATTGAAGTGTTATTCTCACTCTTCAAACTTCGATTTTTTTTACTATACATTTTTGACCATCGTTTTCTGCTAAAACAGACTTGTAATTGTACTTGACTTGACGTGTAAAGTTTGGTGTATTTTTGACGGTTTGGGGGATGTACTCAAATGTGAAATAGGGAGCATCTGTAGTATTCATTAATTTGAGGTTTTAATAAAACTTAAACCATTTGTTCTCAATTTACCTGCAGCGCAAGTTCCAAAGCGGTGGACGGTACGGGCACGGGCGGGCTGGGCGCCGGCATCAGAGTGTTCACATACAGGCTGTACTGCGGCGGCAGGTGCGCTAGACCAGCTGACAAACAAACAGATACGAGATATAAGAGAGTGCTTTATTGCGTATGGTATAAAGGTGAAATTCCTTGTGACATATTTTACAAAATACCACTTTACTCTTTACGTTTTGTGTAAAAATTTCAGAAATCAAACATTTTGTACGGAAAGTCTTCTTCGAATCCTTTTTCAAACATTTCTAGTACTCAAACCTTAAATAGTCTCATTTGATCCTTACATGAAAAAGCAATTCATTTGATTTGCTTATTTAAGCATTTTTTTGCTGACTGTAACTTTTTTCCATGATCTGTGAATGCAAAATATCTCAAAAAGTTGGAGTCACCCAACGTTTTCTTGTAACTATAACGGTGAATGTACCTGCCCTTCAGAACTCATTTCAAATTACACCACAATTTTATATAATTGCATACAAAATAAAAGTTGAAAAAAAACTCACGTATAAGTTCGACGAACATAGTGTAGTTCGATTTGGAGTCGAGATAGCCATCGTTCACTCTGACTTTGTCTACCGGTTGTTTCACTGCTTCGTTTTCTTCAGTAATGCTTGTTAGTTCTCTGTAGAAATAAAAAAAAAAAAAATTATCTATCATTTTATTAATGAACATATTTTATTGATTCACTAGCGGAGGATTAGAGCGTTCAAACAAACAAACAAACTCTTCAGCTTCATTATATAAATATCAATAAACATTTTCTTACCCTAAAGATCTTCGGAATCGGAATCTGCCCAAAGGTCCTGTTGTAGTTGTATCTTCAACTTCCAGTAGGTAGTCTTCACTTGTGCCCAACAGTAGTAAGCTAGAAAACAAGAAGTAAACTGAGAGAGTGACTGGAATAACTATTGTAGGTAAAAAAGCGAGTTTAGTCAGTACAGATGTTGTTACGAGTATAGACAGTGAAACAGCATGTGCATGGGGACCCGCTTAGTGCAGTGGTCTGAGTATGTTTCAGTCGGGGACGGTACTATGTGAGACATGCCCACTCCTGTGCGTAGTCACCCTCCCCCCTACTTAAGACCCTACAAATGACGGATGTTAAGATACTTAATACTAAGCGACTCACCTCAGATGGCGACGGCCGTGCTCCTAGTCCCACACTTCAAGGAAGGCTGTCTGTTGCCGCCATTTCCAGCTTGTGCTTTAGTTCTGGGCGGTATTATACTCTTAAAAGAGTTGCCTTGCTTTAGCTAGACTACTCGGAAAGCTGTCTAATGACTACATAAACCTTTGGCGGAGCCCTATAAGACACTCCCACCCTGTCACTTACCTTGCTAAATGCGGCCTTGCTCTAGCTAGACTACTCGGCTGTCTGATGTCGACATTAGTTGTCGGCGGAGCAATATAAGACACGCCTACCCCTAGATAACATTACCGGGTAAGACACTCCCACTCACCTAACCGCCTCCTCCTAGATAACTTTAGACACTCCCACTCACCTCTCCAGTGACCTCCTCTCCCTTGGTTCTTCAGGCGGCTGCCCCGTGACGTCATCCTCAAGCGTTGCCTCAGTAGTAGTGGGCGGCGCGGTGGGCGGCTGCGGCGCGGGCGGCTCGGGCAGCGGGCGCCGCTCCAGGCAGCGGCGACAGGCTTGTCTAGTGGCTTAGATGCTACCACACTGTGCTAGGACTCACCTGTACTATGTAAGACACGCCCAACCCAGTACGGGGTTACTTCCTCCTACTTAAGACCCTACAAATGACGGATCTTAAGACACTTAATACCAAGCGACTCACCTCAGATAAGGACGGTCGTGCTCCTTGTTCCACACTTCAAGGAAGATTGTTTGTAGACGCCATTACCAGCTTGCGACTTAGTTGTGGGCGGTATTATACTCTTATAAGAGTCGCCTTGCTCTAGCTACTCGGAAGGCTGTCTGATGTCGACATTAGTCTTTGGCGGAGCCCTATAAGACACTCCCACCCTGTCACTTACCTAGCTAAAGACGTCCTTGCTCTAACTTGACACCTCTGACAGCTGTCTGATGACGACATAAGTCGCTGGCGGAGCCATATAAGACACTCCCACCCCGTCTAGCCTAGTTAAGACACTCCCACTCACCTCTCCAGCGACCTCCTCTCCCGTGGCTCCTCGGGCGGCTGCCCCGTGACGTCATCCTCCAGCGCTGCCTCAGTAGTAGTGGGCGGCGCGGTGGGCGGCTGTGGCGCGGGCGGCTCGGGCAGCGGGCGGAGCTCCAAGTAGCGGTGACTAGCTTGTCTAGTGGCTTAGATGCTACCACACTGTGTTAGGACTCACATGTATGTAAGACACGCCCACCCCAGTACGGGGTTACTTCCTTCTACTTAAGACCCTACAAATGTCGAGTGTTGTAAGACACTTTATACTAAGCGACTAACCTTAAATAGCGACGGCCATCTTGTTACACAATACAAGGAACGCTGCCTGTTGACGCTATTGCCAGCTTGTGCCTTAGTTGTGGGCGGAGTTATACTCGTGTAATACTACTCACCTCTCCAGCGACCTCCTCTCCCGTGGCTCCTCGGGCGGCTGCCCCGTGACGTCGTCCTCAAGCGCTGCCTCAGTAGTAGTGGGCGGCGCGGTGGGCGGCTCGGGCAGCGGGCGCCGCTCCAGGCAACGGCGACACGCCTGTCTAGTGGCTTTGATGCTATTACACTGGGCTAGGACTCACCTGTAGGTCCTGGTAGGTTCCTTTTGGCGCTAGTATCAGAGTATGCTTCAGTCGGGGACGGTACTATGTAAGACACGCCCACCACAAACAGCAGGGGGTCGGTCTCCGATAAATTAAATGTTACTATAGATACACTAACCTTACTAAAGGCGACCTTGCTCTAACTAGAATGCTCGGAAAGCTGTTTTATCATGACATAAGTTGTCGGCGGAGCCATTTTCGACACTCCCACTCAGTCGACATCTCGTTAAGCCACTCCCACTCACCTCTCCAGCGACCTCCTCTCCCTCGGCTCCTCAGGCGGCTGCCCCGTGACGTCATCCTCCAGCGCTGCCTCAGTGGTGGTGGGCGGCGCGGTGGGCGGCTGTGGCGCGGGCGGCTCGGGCAGCGGCCGGCGCTCCAGGCAACGGCGACAGGCTTCTCTAGTGGCTAAGATGCTACCACACTGTGCCAGGACTTATCTGTTGGCCCTGGTAGGTTTCGTATTGCGCTAATATCAGAGTGTGCTTTAGTCGGGGACGGTACTATGTGAGACACGCCCACCCCAGTACGGGGTCACTCCCCCTCTACTTAAGACACTACAACTAATGAATCTTAAGACACTAAGCGACTTACTTTTGATAAAGACGGTCGGGTTACTAGTTCTAAAGTGCAAGGAATGCTGTCTGTTGACGTAGCTGGTAATTGTACCAGCTTGTGACTTCGTTCAGGGCGGTGTTCTACTGTATAAGACACCACTCACCTCTCCAGCGACCTCCTCTCCCTTGGCTCTTCTGGCGGCTGCCCCGTGACGTCATCCTCAAGCACTGCTTCCGTAGTAGTGGGTGGCGCGGTGGGCGGCTGTGGCGCGGGCGGCTCGGGCAGCGGCCGGCGCTCCAGGCAGCGGCGACAAGCTTGTGTAGTGGCTTAGATGCTACTAGACAATGCTAACTACTGTCAAGGCCGTCTTGTAGCTTAGATGCAACCACACTGTACTAGGACTCACCTGAAGGCCCTGGTAGGTTTCTTATGGTGTCATTATCAGAGTATGCTTCAGTCGGGGGTGGGACTATGTAAGACGCGCCCACCTTACACAGCAAGGGGTCCGTCTCCGCTAAATTAATGTTTCTATAGATACACTTACCTAGCTAATGACGGCCTTACTCTAGCTAGTCGCCTCGGAAAGCTGTCTTATCATGACATAAGCTATCGGCGGAGCCATATAGGACACTACCACTCCATCGACATTAATTAAGTCACTCACCTCTCCAGCGACCTCCTCTCCCTTGGCTCCTCGGGCGGCTGCCCCGTGACGTCATCCTCCAGCGCAGCCTCAGTAGTAGTGGGCGGCGCGGTGGGCGGCTGTGGCGCGGGCGGCTCGGGCAGCGGCCGGCGCTCCAGGCAGCGGCGACAGGCTTGTCTAGTGGTTTTGATGCTACCATACTGTGATAGGACTCACCTCTAGGCCTTTGTGGGTTTATGAAGAGTATGCTCCAGTCGAGTGCGGCACTATGTAAGACACGCCCACCTCACACAGCAAGGGGTAAGTCTCCGCTAAATTAAATGTTACTATAGATACATTACCTTGCTCTATCTAGACTGCACAGACGGCTGTCTGATGACGACATAAGTCGCTGGCGGAGCCTTATAAGACACTCTCACTCACCTCTCCAGCGACCTCCTCTCCCTCGGTTCCTCAGGCGGCTGCCCCGTGACGTCATCTTCAAGCGTTGCCTCCGTAGTAGTAGGCGGCGCGGTGGCGGGCTGTGGCGCGGGCGGCTCGGGCAGCGGCCGGCGCTCCAGGCAGCGGCGACACGCTTGTCTAGTGGCTTAGATGCTACCATACTGTGTTAGGACTCACCTGTAGGCCTTGGTTTCTTGGCGCTTATATCACAGTATGCTTCAGTGGGGCGCGGCACTATGCGAGACACGCCCACCCCAGTACAGGGTCCCTCCCCCTCTACTTAACACAACTTTCTGATGGATCTTAATGCACTTAATACCAAGTGACTCATCTTAGAACGACGGCCACACTCCTTGTTACACACTACACGGAACGCTGTCTGTTCACGCCATTACTAGCTTGTGCCTTAGTTGTGGGCGGTGTCATACTCTTATAAGACACTCCCACTCACCTCTCCAGGGTAATTATAAGCCTATGCTTCAGTCGGCAGAGGTTCTAGTCACCTCGGAAAGCTGTCTGATGTCGACATTAGTTGTCGGCGGAGCCATATAAGACACGCCTACCCTAGATAACTTTAGACACTCCCACTCACCTCTCTAGCGACCTCCTCTCCCTTGGCTCCTCGGGCGGCTGTCCCGTGACGTCATCCTCCAGCACTGCCTCAGTAGCAGTGGGCGGCGCGGTGGGCGGCGCCGGCGCGGGCGGCTCGGGCAGCGGCGACACGCTTGTCTAGTGGCTTAGATGCTACTAGACAATGCTAACTACTGTCGAGACCGTCTTGTAGCTTAGATGCAACCACACTGTACTAGGACTCACCTGAAGGCCCTGGTAGGTTTCTTATGGTGTCATTATCAGAGTATGCTTCAGTCGGGGGTGGGACTATGTAAGACGCGCCCACCTTACACAGCAAGGGGTCCGTCTCCGCTAAATTAATGTTTCTATAGATACACTTACCTAGCTAATGACGGCCTTACTCTAGCTAGTCGCCTCGGAAAGCTGTCTTATCATGACATAAGCTATCGGCGGAGCCATATAGGACACTACCACTCCATCGACATTAATTAAGTCACTCACCTCTCCAGCGACCTCCTCTCCCTTGGCTCCTCGGGCGGCTGCCCCGTGACGTCATCCTCCAGCGCAGCCTCAGTAGTAGTGGGCGGCGCGGTGGGCGGCTGTGGCGCGGGCGGCTCGGGCAGCGGCCGGCGCTCCAGGCAGCGGCGACAGGCTTGTCTAGTGGTTTTGATGCTACCATACTGTGATAGGACTCACCTCTAGGCCTTTGTGGGTTTATGAAGAGTATGCTCCAGTCGAGTGCGGCACTATGTAAGACACGCCCACCTCACACAGCAAGGGGTAAGTCTCCGCTAAATTAAATGTTACTATAGATACATTACCTTGCTCTATCTAGACTGCACAGACGGCTGTCTGATGACGACATAAGTCGCTGGCGGAGCCTTATAAGACACTCTCACTCACCTCTCCAGCGACCTCCTCTCCCTCGGTTCCTCAGGCGGCTGCCCCGTGACGTCATCTTCAAGCGTTGCCTCCGTAGTAGTAGGCGGCGCGGTGGCGGGCTGTGGCGCGGGCGGCTCGGGCAGCGGCCGGCGCTCCAGGCAGCGGCGACACGCTTGTCTAGTGGCTTAGATGCTACCATACTGTGTTAGGACTCACCTGTAGGCCTTGGTTTCTTGGCGCTTATATCACAGTATGCTTCAGTGGGGCGCGGCACTATGCGAGACACGCCCACCCCAGTACAGGGTCCCTCCCCCTCTACTTAACACAACTTTCTGATGGATCTTAATGCACTTAATACCAAGTGACTCATCTTAGAACGACGGCCACACTCCTTGTTACACACTACACGGAACGCTGTCTGTTCACGCCATTACTAGCTTGTGCCTTAGTTGTGGGCGGTGTCATACTCTTATAAGACACTCCCACTCACCTCTCCAGGGTAATTATAAGCCTATGCTTCAGTCGGCAGAGGTTCTAGTCACCTCGGAAAGCTGTCTGATGTCGACATTAGTTGTCGGCGGAGCCATATAAGACACGCCTACCCTAGATAACTTTAGACACTCCCACTCACCTCTCTAGCGACCTCCTCTCCCTTGGCTCCTCGGGCGGCTGTCCCGTGACGTCATCCTCCAGCACTGCCTCAGTAGTAGTAGGCGGCGCGGTGGGCGGCGCCGGCGCGGGCGGCTCGGGCAGCGGCGACACGCTTGTCTAGTGGCTTAGATGCTACTAGACAATGCTAACTACTGTCGAGACCGTCTTGTAGCTTAGATGCAACCACACTGTACTAGGACTCACCTGAAGGCCCTGGTAGGTTTCTTATGGTGTCATTATCAGAGTATGCTTCAGTCGGGGGTGGGACTATGTAAGACGCGCCCACCTTACACAGCAAGGGGTCCGTCTCCGCTAAATTAATGTTTCTATAGATACACTTACCTAGCTAATGACGGCCTTACTCTAGCTAGTCGCCTCGGAAAGCTGTCTTATCATGACATAAGCTATCGGCGGAGCCATATAGGACACTACCACTCCATCGACATTAATTAAGTCACTCACCTCTCCAGCGACCTCCTCTCCCTTGGCTCCTCGGGCGGCTGCCCCGTGACGTCATCCTCCAGCGCAGCCTCAGTAGTAGTGGGCGGCGCGGTGGGCGGCTGTGGCGCGGGCGGCTCGGGCAGCGGCCGGCGCTCCAGGCAGCGGCGACAGGCTTGTCTAGTGGTTTTGATGCTACCATACTGTGATAGGACTCACCTCTAGGCCTTTGTGGGTTTATGAAGAGTATGCTCCAGTCGAGTGCGGCACTATGTAAGACACGCCCACCTCACACAGCAAGGGGTAAGTCTCCGCTAAATTAAATGTTACTATAGATACATTACCTTGCTCTATCTAGACTGCACAGACGGCTGTCTGATGACGACATAAGTCGCTGGCGGAGCCTTATAAGACACTCTCACTCACCTCTCCAGCGACCTCCTCTCCCTCGGTTCCTCAGGCGGCTGCCCCGTGACGTCATCTTCAAGCGTTGCCTCCGTAGTAGTAGGCGGCGCGGTGGCGGGCTGTGGCGCGGGCGGCTCGGGCAGCGGCCGGCGCTCCAGGCAGCGGCGACACGCTTGTCTAGTGGCTTAGATGCTACCATACTGTGTTAGGACTCACCTGTAGGCCTTGGTTTCTTGGCGCTTATATCACAGTATGCTTCAGTGGGGCGCGGCACTATGCGAGACACGCCCACCCCAGTACAGGGTCCCTCCCCCTCTACTTAACACAACTTTCTGATGGATCTTAATGCACTTAATACCAAGTGACTCATCTTAGAACGACGGCCACACTCCTTGTTACACACTACACGGAACGCTGTCTGTTCACGCCATTACTAGCTTGTGCCTTAGTTGTGGGCGGTGTCATACTCTTATAAGACACTCCCACTCACCTCTCCAGGGTAATTATAAGCCTATGCTTCAGTCGGCAGAGGTTCTAGTCACCTCGGAAAGCTGTCTGATGTCGACATTAGTTGTCGGCGGAGCCATATAAGACACGCCTACCCTAGATAACTTTAGACACTCCCACTCACCTCTCTAGCGACCTCCTCTCCCTTGGCTCCTCGGGCGGCTGTCCCGTGACGTCATCCTCCAGCACTGCCTCAGTAGCAGTGGGCGGCGCGGTGGGCGGCGCCGGCGCGGGCGGCTCGGGCAGCGGGCGCCGCTCCAGGCAGCGGCGACACGCTTGTGTAGTGGCTAAGATGCTACCACACTGTGCTAGGACTTACCTGTAAGCCTTGGTGAGTTTCTTATGGCGCATTATCAGAGTGTGCTTCATTCGGGGACGGTACTATGTAAGACACGCCCACCTCACACAGCAAGGGGTCGGACTCCGCTTAATATAAATTTCTAACAGATACACTTACCTTACTAAAGACGGCCTTACTCTAGCTAGTCGCCTCGGAAAGCTGTCTGATGACGACATAAG
The DNA here is from genome assembly GCA_958496325.1 of Nomophila noctuella. Classification (NCBI taxonomy): domain Eukaryota; kingdom Metazoa; phylum Arthropoda; class Insecta; order Lepidoptera; family Crambidae; genus Nomophila; species Nomophila noctuella. Next base: position 7,110,659 of record OY292506.1, on the reverse strand, counting down.
TCGCTGTCGGAGCCATATAAGACACTCCCACCCCGTCTAGCCTAGTTAAGCCACTCCCACTCACCTCTCCAGCGACCTCCTCTCCCTTGGCTCCTCAGGTGGCTGCCCCGTGACGTCATCCTCCAGCACTGCCTCAGTAGTTGTGGGCGGCGCGGTGGGCGGTGCCGGCGCGGGCGGCTCGGGCAGCGGGCGCCGCTCCAGGCAGCGGCGACACGACTGTCTAGTGACTTAGGTGCTACCACACTGTGTTAGGACTCACATGTATGTATGACACGCCCACCCCAGTACAGGGTTACTTCCTCCTACTTAAGACCCTACAAATGACGAGTGTTGTAAGACACTTTATACTAAGCGACTAACCTTAGATAGCGACGGCCGTTCTGTTACACAATACAAGGAAGGCTGTCTGTTGACGCCATTTCCAGCTTGTGTCTTAGTTGTGGGCGGTATTATACTCTTATAAGAGTTGCCTTGCTCTAGCTAAACTACTCGGAACGCTGTCTGATGACGACATTAGTGGTTGGCGGAGCCATATAAGACACTCTCGCCCAGTCATTTACCTAACTTAAGACGACCTTGCTCTAGCTAGACACCTAGGAAGCCTGTATAATGACATTGCTCGTCGGCGGAGCCATTTAAGACACTCCCGCCCCGTCTAAACGAGGTAAGACACTCCCACTCACCTCACCGCCTCGTCCTAGGTAACTTTAGACACTGACTCACCTCTCCAGCGACCTCCTCTCCCTTGGCTCCTCGGGCGGCTGCCCCGTGACGTCATCCTCCAGCGCAGCCTCAGTGGTGGTGGGCGGCGCGGTGGGCGGCTGTGGCGCGGGCGGCTCGGGCAGCGGCCGGCGCTCCAGGCAGCGGCGACAAGCTTGTCTAGTAGCTTAGATGCTACCACACTGTGCTAGGACTCACATGTAAGCCTTGGTGAGTTTCTTATGTCGCTTATATAAGAGTGTGCTTCAGTCGAGGATGGTACTATGTTAGACACGCCCACCCCAGGGCCGCTGCCAACCTTCTTAAGACACATACAACTGATGGATCTTAAGAAACTTAATACTAAGAGACTCACCTCTGCCAAAGACGGCCGTGCTCCTAGTTTCACAGTAGTGACATATCTTAAGACACTTAATAGTGTGCTCCTAGTTCCACATACCAAGGCAGGCCGTCTGTTAACTCCATTACAATCTTGCGACTTAGTAGTGGGCGGTATCATACTAGTATAAGACACCACTCACCTCTCCAGCGACCTCCTCTCCCTCGGCTCCTCAGGCGGCTGCCCCGTGACGTCATCCTCAAGCGCTGCCTCAGTAGTAGTAGGCGGCGCGGTGGCCGGTGCCGGCGCGGGCGGCTCGGGCAGCGGCCGGCGCTCCAGGCAGCGGCGACAGGCCTGTCTAGTGGCTTAGATGCTACCACACTGTGCTAGGACTCACCTGTACTATGTAAGACACGCCCACCCCAGTACGGAGTTACTTCCTCCTACTTAAGACCCTACAAATGACGGATCATACATAAGACACTTTATACTAAGCGACTAACCTTAGATAGCGACGGCCGTCCTGTTACACAATACAAGGAACGCTGCCTGTTGACGCTATTGCCAGCTTGTGCCTTAGTTGTGGGCGGAGTTATACTCGTGTAATAACTACTCACCTCTCTAGCGACCTCCTCTCCCTCGGCTCCTCAGGTGGTTGCCCCGTGACGTCATCTTCAAGCGTTGCCTCAGTAGTAGTGGGCGGCGCGGTGGCCGGCTGTGGTGCGGGCGGCTCGGGCAGCGGCCGGCGCTCCAGGCAGCGGCGACACGCCTGTCTAGTGGCTTAGATGCTACTAGACAATGGTAACTACTATAAAGACCGCCTTGGACTATGGCATCATTATTAGACTATGCTTCAGTCGGGGGCGGTACTATGTAAGACACGCCTACCCCACGGCAAGGGGTCCGTCTCCGCTAAATTAAATGTTACTTAAGATACACTTACCTTAATAAATACGGCCTTGTTCTAGCTAGAATGCTCGGAGATCTGTCTGATGACGACATTAGTGGTTGGCGGTGCCATATTAGACGCTCCCACCCCGTCACTTACCTTGCTAAAAACGGCCTTGCCATATACCTCGGCAAGTTGTTTAAAGACGTCATTAGTCGCAGGCGGAACCATATAAGACACTCCCACCCCGTCGACGCTAGTTAAGACACTCCCACTCACCTCTCTAGCGACCTCCTCTCCCGCGGCTCCTCGGGCGGCTGCCCCGTGACGTCATCCTCAAGCACTGCTTCCGTAGTAGTGGGCGGCGCGGTGGCCGGTGCCGGGGCGGGCGGCTCGGGCAGCGGCCGCCGCTCCAGGCAGCGGCGACACGCTTGTCTAGTAGCTTAGATGCTACCATACTGTGCTAAGACTCACCTGTACGCCCTGGCAGGTTTCTTATGGTGCTATTATAAGAATATATGCTTTAGTCGGGGTCGGTACTATGTAAGACACGCCCATCTCACACAGGAAGGGGTCGGTCTCCGCTAAATTAAATGTTACTATAGATACACTAACCTTACTAAAGACGGCCTTGCTCTCGGAAAACTGTCTGATGACGACATTAGTCGTCGGTGGAGCCATATAAGATACGCCTACCCCTTGTGCCTAAATTTTGGGTGGTGTTATCAGTCGAAGGCGGAGCCATATAAGACACTCCCACCCCGTGCTTACCTTACTAAAGACGGCCTTGCTCTAGCTATCCTGCTTGGAAAGCTGTCTGATGACGTCATCAGTCGCAGGCGGAGCCCTATAAAACACGCCTACCCCTAGATAACTTTAGACACTGACTCACCTCTCTAGCGACCTCCTCTCCCTTGGTTCCTCCGGCGGCTGCCCCGTGACGTCATCCTCCAGCACTGCTTCCGTAGTAGTAGGCGGCGCGGTGGCCGGTGCCGGGGCGGGCGGCTCGGGCAGCGGGCGCCGCTCCAGGCAGCGGCGACACGCCTCCCGCGTGAGGGCGGAGTCGGTCTCCGATAGCTGAGACTCGTTGTATTTGGAGCTCTTGTCGCCGAGTACTAGTTCCGAGTCGGAGGGGAACTTGTCGCTGGAAGGATAGGTCATTTTATTAATATAAAGAAACAAATAGATTCAGTCCTTGAACTATCCCACCGATTGCTAAGCTTCATAGTAAGCTGAAAGCTTACAAAACTTTACGACGAGTGAGTCGATACAAAGGCTTCATTCTGTGGAGACATTAAGTGTAGAAACCACAGGGCTGAAAATACGCGACCGAAGAACGTGTGTCCTCCATTTAAAATACATTGCAGGCGGACCCTGGTCTCCGAGGCCGAGGAAGCGATCAGAACGACCACTAGGATGATTATGTTTTAGTTTGCTCACTACCGCATTCAAACATTTCGTTTTGCTGAAGGTTGACTGGTAGAGAATGCTTTTAGCGTTAAGTCCGCCTTTTGTACCGTACTTGTGTGGTCAATAAAGTTTTTATAAATAAATAAATAAATAAATGATGATGATGCAGGCGTAGTCAAGCCGATCTTCGGTCGCGTTTTTTCGGCAAGGTGTGTTCTACACTTATGAAGTAGAAATTCACATAATATATTTAAGTGTGCCCACATAAGCGCTATTAAAATTTTACATTTCATTTAACATTATGGTAACATACAATTTAAATTCACATAAATAATAGTATTGTCCTCACCTTGAAAATATATCAACGATGTAAGCTCCCAATACAGGCTGTGTGGGATGATGAGCATCTTCATAGTCAATGATGCCAATGTCTTTCGGAGGGGGCAGATCCTTCCAGTCGTTGTGTGGAAGCATTCTCACCATATGCACTCTGGAAAGAAAAATAAATCATTATAATGAGGGAGTTTGCGACTGAAAAATCTGCTAGATGGCAATCCGTGAGGTCTAACTGCTACGTCATTGCTGAATTTTGAAATCTATCAATGTCATGTCAAAATTCACCAATCACATACCATTTTGAACTACGCCTACCTACTGCCATCTAGCGGATTTATCATTTGCGAAAACCCTCATTATTAGTCTATTGCAGTCCACTGCTGATCTAGGGCTGTCCCGGATGGGGAGTTATGCCTATAGTCACCTAACTGGGTAATGTTAGTGACAGCTGTATTGCTAACGATAAAAAATACATCACTATACTATTTATCTTTTGAAGGGACCATTTTACCAAATTTTTGACCTACCAGGGAACCGGATTGATTTATTCGTTATATACGGCATTGAAATGTAATGAAGGGTAGCTAGACGTTTACAATCTACGTTAGCTCCGTGGACCACTTAGTATCATTCCAGGGACCACCAGTGGTCCGCGGACCATGGGTTAAGAACCACTGGTGAAGTTGCTTCAATAAATACGTCATTGTTTTGCTTTGAACAAAGTTACATCAGTGAAGGAGAGCTCTCTTATAACGGAAGTCATCAGGGGCTTCATTTAACATCAGACTGCATGCTTGCCAGGAAACTGAATTGACATAAAAATACGGTCGTATTTAAAACTTTATTTTTTTGATTGATTTGTGTGTATAATTTATGAAATCGAATTGACGTCAAAATGCATCATTTTTAAATTTTATAGTGAAGCCAACGAACTAGAGGGTCACCTGATGGTAAGTGATCACCGCTGTGCCCATTGACATCTTACTGCACAAGGGTCGCAGATGAGTTGCCTGCCTTTAAGCCCCTTACCCTCCCTAACTGAGCTCTGGCGACCTTACTCACCAGGAGAAACATAGCACAGCAGTTACGAAGTATTACTTCTTCTGTAAGGTGGAGGTACTTTCCCAGACGAGCCGCTCATTTAAGTGGATCTTCCACTCAGCTCTACCTCTCTTTTTTCCACTTTATCATTCCAGCCAAAAAACAAGTTGAAATTGTCGAAAAAAAAAACATAATAATTTCATGTGGTAAAAATATGAGTATTTTAATAGTTGTGTTATTATTACCTGACCGTGTGGTGATCGGTTTAAGAATAACACCAACCTCTCTCCAACCGAGGTGTCGTAAAAGGCGACAAAGGTTAATCAAAAGTGCTCTAACATCTTCGCACTTCAACTGAGATGGTCACTCCAATCAAAACCCGGAACTGGTGTCTCCGTCAGCTGTTACAAGATCCCAGCAGCAGACGCCTGCAGCCAACCTGGCTCCACATGTATCGACTTGTCGTTCCTGTGGACTCAGTCAGCGAGGCCGAGAGGGTGGCACACGTAGTGGGCAAGCGTGTGTTTCCTTAACTATGTCCCAGGCATAGTGGCATCCGCGGAGAGGACACTTCGCCCACCAGTCCTTGACGGTGGGAAACAACACGGAAAGTGGCAGTCACCGGTTATAAGTCCGCACAAATAGGCGTAGGTGCGGGCGCCAGGGGTCGCTTTCGACAGTGGGAGGGTCCATTGTAGGCCCACTGACCAGCTACCGCCCGCTTTAAGCTGGGCAGCCCCCAGACAATAAGGTACTGGTCCGCCTCAGCGTCAATTGTCTTGTATGGGTGATCAAGGCACTGGCTTCATGCTGGAAAATGGCGCTGTAAATAGAACGCACCTGCTCCTAGAAAAAATCTTTGCCAAAAACGTATTACCATTACCAACATGCGCTTTGCGACATGGAACGTTCGCACCATGCGAACTGGCTTTACGACCAGCTGTACAAGCCCACAATATGTAAATCTCCGCAAAACGGCTGTCATCGACGCAGAATTAAGGAGGCTCAATATCACCTTAGCAGGCCTCCAAGAGACTAGGCTTCCAGATGAGGGCTCTCTGCGAGAAGCCAATTACACCTTTTTTTGGAAAGGCAAGGACTCTAACGAAACCCGGGAGCACGGGGTGGGATTTGCTGTTCGTAATGACTTGCTAGATGCAATTGATCGCCCTATTGGAGTCTCAGAGCGCATAATGCTCTTGAACTTGACCACGAATTGCGGCACGGCAACTCTTATCTCGGCTTACGCGCCAACACTAAAATCTTCAGCTGATTCAAAGGATAAATTTTACGACCAGCTCAACGAAGTGGTGCGCGGAGTTGCTTCAGGAAATCGCTTGTATATACTGGGTGACTTTAACGCCAGAGTGGGCCAGGATTCCTTAGCTTGGCCTGAATGCCTCGGAAATCATGGCATTGGTAAACAAAACGAAAATGGGCAACGGCTGCTAGAGTTTTGTTCGAAGAACCAAATGTGCGTCACCAACACCTTCTTCAAAAGCAAATTTATTCACAAGGTGTCCTGGATGCACCCACGCTCTAAGCACTGGCACCAGTTAGATCTTGTCTTGACTAAGAAAATTGACCTGGGTTACACCTCTAATACTAGGTCGTTTCACAGCGCAGAGTGTGACACCGATCATTCTCTGGTGGTCTCTAAAATAAGGTTAGTTCCGAAGAAGATACATTCGTCTAAAAAGCTACCAACAAAAAAAGTCGATGTCAAAAAGACCAAAAATGACACACTGATGAAAGAATTTGGGAAGATGGTGCGCACTGAAGCTGTTAGTTGGGACCATGAAAGCATGTCCTGTCAGGAGACTTGGGATCTAATTAAGTCTCTGCTCACCGACAAAGCAGTAAATATCTTTGGACACCAAAAGCCGCGGTCCCAGGACTGGTTTCGTGAGAACCAAGAAGAACTTTTTCCCCTTCTTGAAACCAAGCGGAAAGCTGCCCTTACCCATCGCCTTAACCCCTGTTCTAGAACTCTTGAAGAGCTCAAATTAGCGAAGTCTCTCCTGCAGCGTACAGTACGAAAGTGCATAAACGCATACTGGACAGAGCTTTGTTCCAGCATACAAGAGAGTGCGGATAGAGGTGATATCGGTGGTGTACACGCAGGCATAAAGAAAGCTATTGGACCAATCGCAAAGAAAACTGCTCCTTTAAAGGAGGCTGATGGAACTGTTATCACCGATAGCAACCGTCAGCTTTCTAGATGGGTAGAGCACTATAACTCTTTGTACGCACATCCAATCGATATACGACCAGAAGCTTTGGAACAGATCGAAAGGCAAACAGTTTGGCACGAACTGGATGAAACTCCTACTTTGGAGCAACTTATACTGGCTGCCAAAGCTCTTAAAAATGGAAAGAGTCCTGGTAAGGACGGAATTTACACGGAACTGGTCAAGGTTCGTTCTATTCTACCGCTCTTGCACAAACTTCTATCCAAATGTTGGAAAGAGGGTTACGTGCCTCAGGACATGCGGGATGCCAACATTATCACGCTCTACAAGGGCAAGGGAGATCGTGGCGATTGCAATAACTACCGCGGCATTGCTTTACTTAGCGTCGTGGGAAAACTGTTTGCTCGCGTCATCTTGAGCAAGTTGCAGTTGCTAGCCGAGCGCGTTTACCCGGAAACCCAGTGCGGTTTCCGCTCAGAACGTTCCACAGTTGACATGATCTTCACACTGCGTCAAGTGCAGGAGAAGTGTAGAGAGCAGCGGGCTCCTTTGTTTGTCGCCTTCGTGGATTTAAATAAAGCCTTCGACACTGTGAGCAGAGAGGGGCTGTGCATGGCTCTGGACAGGATCGGGTGCCCACCGAAACTTCTTAAGGTAATAATGTCCTTCCACGAAAACATGCAAGGCTCCGTTATTCACGATGGAAAAACTTCCGATCCTTTTGATGTAAAGAGGGGTGTGCGACAGGGCTGTGTTCTGGCTCCCACCTTGTTTGGCATATTCTTCTCGCTACTTATCAAATCAGCTTTTGGCGATGCCAAGCAGGGTGTATATCTTCACACAAGGGCCGATGGAAAACTCTTCAATATTTCGCTTCTCAAATCTAAACGATATCGTGAGGATCATGTACTGAATTGCCTGCTGTTTGCTGACGACGCAGCTTTACTCGCGCACTCGGAAGCGGACCTCCAAACCCTCATTGACCAATTTTCGAGAGCGTGTAAACTCTTTTCAATGACAATTAATGTTCAGAAGACGGTGACCTTAGCCCAGGGTTGTGCAGAGCGTCCAGCCATCGAACTGAATGGTACGACACTGGTAGCAGTTGATCAGTTCTGCTATCTTGGTTCACATGTGACGAGCAATCTCTCACTAGAGGCTGAAGTAGGTCAGCGCATTGGCAAAGCGGCAACGACGTTCGGCAAGCTACGTACAAGAGTTTGGGACAATAAACATTTGACAACTAGAACAAAAATGCTTGTCTATCAGACATGTGTTTTAAGTACCCTCTTGTACGGAGCCGAATGCTGGACGTCTTACTCTAAACAAGAACGACGTTTAAATACCTTTCACCTTCGTTGTCTCCGCAGCATCTTAGGCATAACGTGGCAAGAGCATGTAACCAACGAGACTGTGCTGAAGACTGCGCAGCTTCCCAGCATTACCGCTATTCTTAAGCAGAAGCGCTTGCGATGGCTGGGGCATGTGCATCGCATGAAACACACTCGTTTGCCAAGAAAGGTCATGCTTGGAGAAGTAGCACATGCCAAAAGACCTGTTGGCAGGCCGAAATTACGTTGGAAAGATTGTATTAAGAGAGACTTGAATGCTTTCCACATAGCAGTGGAGGACTGGGAGGGACTCGCTGAGGACCGTCCAGTTTGGCGCAGGACAGTTTCTGAGGGTATGACCGTGCATGACGAATCCTGGTTTGACAGGCTTACATTAAACCGCAATAAACGGCATGCGGCGACCACTCCGTCAAGAACAAGCGCTCAGTTCTCTTGTGGTACCTGCGGACGCAAAATCTTTTCCCGCATAGGTCTGTACAGCCACGAGCGCCGGTGTCGCAATTTGCGTGATGCCACTTGAATCATCTGTGACAGATGCAAAGGCCTTATATATATTACCTGTAGCAGCATATTGGTCCATTACGTTCAGTTATCCGTGGTAGATACATTTTGAACATGTATCTGTTGCTCTCCAAAATCTGTAAAGAAATAATTTGCATTAGTTAGATAAATGAAATGTTTAGAAGACAAAATAGATATGACATGATGATGATCCTAAAAAGTGCAGAGGTGCCATGTAGTGCCGGCCTAGAATAGGACTTCTGTATTTTTCCGTATAATCTTGCGACAGAGCTTGTTTCGGACGCAAATCTATTGGCATATTCCTAGATCTGGCAGAAGCGTTTTATACTGCATCTACCTCCATTCTACTTAACATTCTCCATTCATTAGGTTGCTGAGGAGATCGGCTCAATTTGTTCAGGAATTATCACACCGATATACAACAATCTGTTAAAATTGATTCCATCACTAGCAAACGCACTTCCAATTAGATATGGAGTACCGCAGGGAAGTTGCTTTGGTCCTATACTATTCCTAGTTTATGTGAATGATATTGTTAACACATCCCTTGTAAATGGCAAGAGGTGCATACCTTCCTCCACCTCGGGCGGGGCAGTACGTCGGGCACGGTGGGCGGAGTAACGCAATGGCGCACCTCCTCCTCGCCACGGCGTCGGGTGCGGGTCATAGCACTCAGACGCACTGTGTAGTTCGTGTTCGGTTCTAGATCGTCGAATCTGAGGATGGAAGATGCAATTAATTAGCAGTTAATGTAGTAAATAAATCATATTTATTAGTTTTAAAAATGTGTAAGTTTGTTTGTTCGGACGTTTGTCCGCCAATCACACTGACTTAGGCTATACTTTTTATCCCGCTTAACCACTCAACCGTCCGTGGATACCATAGTATCCAAAAAAAATATGTAAACTGACGTCCTTGGATACTATAGTATCCAACAGAGAAAAAAAATTCTTGGTGTATAAAACTGCTTTAAAACGCCATCTGTTGGCCTGTGACGATAGCCCGAGCTTTTAGAACGATACTCTATTAACTAATACACTTAAAAAATCATAGATGGCACTATAGTATGCTTTCTGGACTGAATAATATTTTTTTTTTGTTTAGTGTTAACTGTGTTTTGAGGGACTTGTGCATGCGCGTGGAATTACTGCTGATTATGTCGTTAGAACTTGTTTTATTATATAATTCAGTTGGTTTTTATTAATCTTTATGATTGTAGAACCACATATTTGCTGAGGTGTTTCTTTCACGGCGATGAATATCGAGAAACCCATTTATTATATTTATTTATTTATTTATTTATTACACCAAAAACATGTTTACATTATATACTTATATCTAGTGACTCTGCACTAAGCAAAATTTGCTTGTATCGCAGTAGCCAATACACTCCGTATACAATTTTAGCGTAAACATGATAATATATACCTTACAAACTAAAATATATAAAAATAATATAACAGGTTATGTTAGTAAATAAAACTTAATATCTATGTTAGTTAAATTGTTATTTTACACGTATTGTTTCTGCCGGCGACGTGTGACGCAATCTGGTGTCAGGTAGCCGACCTCTGAATCGCCGGTACATGACACCCTTCGGCCAAAACTCCTCCTTCATGAAAGTCGACAGATGTTCGGTCGGCACTCTCAGCACAAAAGAATTAAAATTCACATTGTGACGAGACTCCAACCGCTCGACCCTCAGGGTGAATTTGGTCTTCACTCGAATATACTCCACAATCTCCTCAGACTTCGTGGAGTAATGTAGTCGCGACAGGTACAGCAGCGTCGTCGGCACGGCCGGACGCAGCAGATGATTGCACCCTGTCGGTGCTGTGCCGCGTAGGTTTTTGTTGGTGGGCTTCCTTCTCCTCTTCTCCACCCTTGTGAAACCATCCGCATCACATTTCTTCATCTGGCTCTGAGGCTCGGAAGGTGCAACAGAACCAGACACTCGGGACATGTTGATCCCCTTGGTTGGCTGCCGCTCAGGGCGCGGAGCGGTAGCGGATCGCTTGGTGGCAGCGGTGACAGCGGCGTATGCACGTGCAGGGGCCGCCGTACATACGCGTGAAGTCTCCGCCGGGGCGGAGGGGCGCGCGGCGGGGCGGGGGGCAGCGCAGGCAGCAACAGCGGCGGCCGGTGACGCATGATCATCGGCGAACTCCAAACTGCTGAGCGATGCATTTTGCGCCCCGCGACAAGTGTTCACATTGCAGGCCGCCGGTGACCTACTAACCGAGGCAGCGTTACTTAATAATGCTACCTGGGCTCGCAATTCACTAATGGTGTTATCGGAGGCCTCCAATTTGCACTTCACCTCGTCCAGGCTCGTCTTAAGGGTGTTCATGTCTTTCAGCAGCCTGGAAACGTCTACGTGGTCGAACGTGACGGGGGGCAGCTTATGCAGCTCCTTCGCCACGAATGTAGGCACGTCGTCTGGATCGATCTCCTTCATCAGTGAGATGATGTCTTGGAGACTCTTCTCACCTCCATCCCTCCGGCGTGATGGCATCTGGTCGGCTTTGCCGACGCTTCGGTACAGCAGCGCCTTGCCACTGCAAATCTCATCTTCCTTGAAGCTGGATTTGCAGATCTTCACGATGCTGCTCTCGTCGATGGTGTCGATGGCGTGCTGGATGAACGCCAGAAGCTTATTGGCTATGAGTTGTTGGGAACTCATAGTCAATTATACGACGCGGCTTTCGCCGCGTAATCGCGAATTTTTATTATTCAATACTGTGTAGTGTGCACGTCCGTTACCGAGCGCGCATCGCACATGAAAGATTTGATTCAATGATTGAAAGATGACATTATTACGAGGCTGTAACTTTCGTGTACAAACAATAGCCGCCGATAAGGTTTTTTCTAACTATTCCATAAAATTTGTTTTATTGAAGATTCATTAGTTTGTTATTAACATACCTTTATAATTATTTGATAAAAATACATTAAGTCTGCTGAAGATTTCTTAAAATAACATGAAAGTTACCTACTCATGACGCGACCAGCGATGACCAATGTGAGGGAGAAGGTAATCTTTATGAATTTATTGTACCTCAACAACTGTATAACACAAAATTATTTTGGTATCATTTGAAAGGTAATTTAGCCCAGATTAATAATATATTTTTTAATTGTCACAATCAAATTTAATTATGCCAAAAAAGTTAAGTTGAAATAATTAAATAAGCATTTATTCAAGGTTTTGTATGTTTTTGGCCCAAATACAAAAAAAAAATATGAAATTTTATACAATAAAATATATGTTGTGTGGTAGTGTATATAATCAGCTTCAGCACAATATTTTTTTTGTAGCTGTAGGTCGTTTAGGTAATGAGTTATGAAGCATTTTTAGGGTTCCGTAGCCAAAATGGCAAAAAAACGGAACCCTTATAGATTCGTCATGTCTGTCTGTCTGTCTGTCTGTCTGTCCGCCAGTCTGTCACAGCCACTTTTTTCCGAAACTATAAGTAATATACTATTGAAACTTTGTGAGTAGATGTATTCTGTGAACCGCAACAAGGTTGTCATACGAAAATAGAAAAAGAAATAAAAAAATTGGCCAAGTGCGAGTCGGACTCCCGCACTGAGGGTTCCGTACAAACTCTATTTTTGGCGTATTAAAAAAAACTACTGAATAGATTTCGTTCGAACTAATTTTCGTTGGTAGTTTTTATGGTAATGTACATTATATAATTATTTCAGTTTTATCATCCTCTTATTTTAGAAGTTAGAGGGGGGGGGGGACACACTTTTTTCCACTTTGGAAGGGTCTCTCACGCAAAGTATTCACTTTAGAAAAAAGTGATATTAGAAACCTTAATATAATTTTGAAAGACCTATCCATAGATACCCCACACGTATATGTTCAATGAAAAAAAATATTTCGAGTTTCAGTTCTGACTATGGGGACCCCCCACTTTTTTTATTTTTTTTCCATTTTCGTGTGAAAACCTTGTTGCGGTTCACAGAATACATCCACTCACTAAGTTTCAACAGTATAGTACTTATAGTTTCGGAATAAAGTGGCTGTGACAGACTGGCGGACAGACAGACAGACAGACAGACAGACAGACAGACATGACGAATCTATAAGGGTTCCGTTTTTTTGCCATTTTGGCTACGGAACCCTAAAAATGGGGGGTCCCCATAGTTAGAACTGAAACTGAAAATATTTTTTTTCATTGAACATATACGTGTGGGGTATCTATGGATAGGTCTTTAAAAATTATATTGAGGTTACTAAGCTCATTTTTTTCTTAAGTGAATACTTTGCGTGACAGACTCTTCCAAAGTGGAAAAAAGTGTGTCCCCCCCCCCCTCTAACTTCTAAAGTAAGAAGATGATAAATCTGAAATAAATATATAATGTACATTACCATAAAAACTACCAACGAAAATTGGTTCGAACGAAATCTATTCAGTAGTTTTTTTAATACGTCAAAAATAGCATTTGTACGGAACCCTCAGTGCGGGAGTCCGACTCGCACTTGGCCAATTTTTATTCGAGAGTTCACAAGCCGCAATTTTACGCTGTTACGGGCCGCGCGGACCCGGACGTATGCTTACATAGTCATAAAGCGCGCCGGACGGTTGAGTGGATAAATGCTTCCATGGGATAAAACAGAAATTTTGATAACGCGGGCAAAAAAGCCGGTAAAAACTTGTGAAAAATAATGGAGCTGATCAAAATTCCGCAAGAGTTCAATTTAATATGTTGTAAATATTTTATCATATAAATTAACATACCTAGCACTTCTCGAGTCATTCGTCATGAATCTAGAGCGCGGGCCCCACGTGTCCTCCTTCCAAGTTCCGTAGCGATCTCTATACGTAGAATTGCCTGTCAACTCCATCTAAAAACAAATACGATCTTTTATAATGTTGTTACAAAAATAAATAAAAGTGGTCATTTAATTATTATGATGACAAACCCCCGAGCCCCACACTCGAGATTAATTAGCCTTTTTTTTGTGTCCAGACATGTTTTTTGAAATGCTCTCAGCTGCGGGGAGAATGGGGTTCTTAAAGTGGGACACCTCGAAGAGCAGCCTGCAGGTTTCACATGCAGGTTTAAAAAATACCATTCAGGTTTCAAAATTTCATCCGAAGCCCACCAAAAAATACATAAACTCCAACTTCATAGAAGCGGCTTCTTAAGCGTCAGAAAATTACACAATGATGACTCTACAACCGATTCGGAAGGGAGTTACCGACGTTGCTATTAAATCACAATGTATTCAATACTTACAAAATACCCCTTAATCTCCGCATTAGGCTTCTCCGGCGGATCCCAGGTAAGGTTCATGAACCCATGACCCAGGTCCATGGAGGCAGTGGAACACTCTATCAGCACGTTGCTCGGTTTGCCGGGAATACCGTCGAGAGTGGCGGCTTCCATTTTGTCCGACCAGGGACCACAACGGTTTGAGTAGTCGGAACAGGCGCGTACCTGGATAGAAATATATTAGGTTCATATAATGATTATTTTTATTGCACACAAATTAACATATTTTGCTTTCTTCTTTCTTTTTCATTTAACATGTTAACGTTACTCTTGTAGCAGGTCTATACTTTTCTCTTTTCATTCAATATCCCTACAGAGAAGATTGACCTCTTTGCTTCTTTCTGGGTTCTTTATTGCGATTTTTTTTAAGTCGAAAAGAGGCAATCGAACAAGAGGGTAAGCGGAAGGTACGTGATCACAGCTGCCCATAGACATCAACAAAGCACAAGTCGCAGATGCGCTGCCTGACTTTAAGACCCCATACTCTCTCCATTTACGTTTCTTTCGTAATCAAATTTAATTGGAAATGTACAGTTGGCGTAATGAGGAAACTGGCCTAACTGCGACGGGGTGCGATCTCAGGGCTCTTATTAGGTTCTCGATGCGACTCCCGTCGTCAGTAGTGTGAAGTTTTAAATGAATTATATGCTGGTCTGTATGAACTGGTTTTATTTCATAACATTAATACACAACTTTTATAACTATTGCACTGGTTCACTGATATTAAATTATGTTATTTATTTATATTTAAAGATTTATATTTAAAGGTAATTAATTTATAGAGCTCTGTCTGGCTCCGCAGTCGGTCTAGGTCTGAATCCCTGATCAAAAAAAATGCGAAAATAGAACATAATAGACAAATTTTGAATTTTGAATTTTGAATGGAAGTTAATTAGCGGCCAGTGGGCGCGCAGGTTAGGTTTTTCCAGCCATCATGGAGGCCTGAACATCCATGAAGGCTGGAAGGAACGGGCACCGTTACATAACTTTGTTTCAAGATGGCTCCACAGGCACATTTTTTGTGGAAGTTTTTCAGTGACACATATATTATACTCTAACTTCATTAAATATGTAACAATATTTCCTTGACCATACTACGGATGTGGTGTCACCAATTCAGTGGTGTAATCAATTCAAGATCATAGTCATAGCATACCCTGGGCTCCGAGGTAATGGTCACGGATGCAACCGGAATAAGCACTAGGATGACGATGACTACGGTTGTGTTTAGAACAACTGACTTTTATTTACGACACTTTATTTGCCGTACTGACATTTTATTTAACGCGCCTATATATAGGTAAAGGTTCCTGCAATCAGATGAAGACTTACCTGAAAAATATAAGTGCTATGCGGATCCAAATTGCCAAACATGTACGGATGGTTCTTCCCGTCTTTCGGATGGACAGCCTTCCGTGGACTCTGCTTAGAATCCTTCTTCCAACCTTCCAGAATGTAGTAGTGTATCAGATGGACTATATCTTCAGGTGGGGGAGGCCAGCCAATGGTGACTGAAGTAGCTGAGAACCCTTTGATGGAAATGTTGGGAACGAACACCGGATCTTTGTCGAGAGTCATAACCCAGTTTGTGTCTTCCGTCCGGCCAGGTTTCATCCAACCTTTGGAGATGAAATATTAATAAATGAAATATTGTTTTACCAATTGATAGTAAACAATGTCCGAGTTTGGGTTCTCCTTAAAAGTATAGAAAAACACAAGGTAGAATAAACGCGACTGAAGTTCGTCGCTATAACGCCTGCAATGTATGTATTTTAGATGGAACATGACACACCATGGCGAAATTACGTGGCGTTATTTTGTGAAAATGAACTTAGGCCGAATTTCACTCGCGTTTCTTCCGCTTAGTGTGAATACAAATAAAATAATAAATACAATATTAAAATAGTGGTTTAAATCAAACAAACCTTTAGTATAAACATCTAACTTGACTTGATATTTGGTCGACTTCTTCAAATTCTTGATAACAAATGACTTATTCTGCGGCGTTATCCTTTCATGACTGAGCACCCACGACTTATCATCTTCTTTCCTAGTTGACAAGTCATACTTTTCTATATCAGAATGGTAGTCAAGTACTTCCCAGCTCAGGTAAAGTTCTGAAGTACTTATTGGTACTACTAGGAGATCAACAATCTTCGGTGGTGCTAGTACCATGACTACTATTTCTCCTTGTACGTTATCATCGGTTACTGAATCGTATACTTCGCAAACGTAGGTACCGCTGTCGTCTGGATTGATCTTGAAGTCGTAAGTACTGTTGATGAGATGTCCTTTCTTCACGGCGGGTCGAAGGTCTGCGTCTTCTTTCGTGTTCTTTGGTTCTTTTTGATACCAGGATACGTCGGATATGGATGATGTGTCGTACACTGCAAATAAAAATTATATTGTGATTGACAGGCCTGTTGGTCGAGTGGCTAGAGACCCTGGCTACAAAACCAAGAGTCGCGGGTTCGAATCCCGCTAGGGGCAAATGTTTGTGTGATGAACATCGGCATTTGTACTTGAGTCATGGATGTTTATAAAAGTATTTAAGTATGTCTGTCTATCCGTTCCCTAGCTTCCATAGTACAAGCTTCGAGCTTAGTTTGGGGCTAGGCAATGGGTGTGTTAGTCCCAGGCATTTATTTATTATTATGGACTTCATTTATAGATTCGTTTTATTTTAAATTGCGTCATAACAAGTAAGAATATCGATATAATCTTTTACAGAAGTGTCAATCTTCTTTCTATTTCCAATAATTCTTCATTTAATATTATTCATTACTCATAGCGATTTCCAAGATTCATTTACATATTTCCTGCCCACGTGTTGGAAGAATGTCTTTTTTATGTCAATAAATTAGGACGACGATGGAAAAAAGCATCAACCAGCTTGGCAAGCTAGGTGTAGTTTCCGCAGTCTTCTTTAGTCACGTTACTGATGGTCATGTAACTGAAGCAACACTATAACTTACCTTTACAAATTTGTTATGGTAACTAGAAGTCATAGATTCAAATCTTTAGACATTCCCTCGTCATACCCCGACGTGCTAAGAAATTGGTATTAAAATTTGAAGCGACCGTCGCTGCTTATCGCAGTAACAGTACGTAATCAACGTACGTCATGAAGGTCTGCCCATAGACACCGGCGACTCTAGAGGGGTCGCTAATGCATTGCCGCCCGTATTCGCAGTAAAACACTCGCTTCTAGAAGGTTCCAAATTCAAACTCAACAAAGTAACTACACACTAACCTTCAAAGAGACTGTATAGCCTTGCACGAGGGGTCGCGTTGCCGGCCTCTCGAATCCACGCTAGTCTCTTGAAGGTCTGTCCATAGACACCGGCGACTCCAGAGGGGACGCTTATGCTTTGCCAATAAAGCACAGCAATAAACTCGTTTCTAGAAGGTTCCAAAGTCCACACTAACCTTCAAAGAGGCAGTAGAGCCTGGCATGCGTGCTGTCGGACACGTTCAGCCGCAGCGGGCCCGCCGTGCTGCTCACCAGCCGGCCGGCGAACCGCAGGTCCAGCGGCTGCGTGTCGTTGCTCGCCGCGTCGCCTAGCTTGGCGAGGCACGTGTAGTTCCCGCCGTCTTCTTTGGTCACGTTACTGATGCTCATGGTAGAGTACTTCTACTCCTTAGTGTCTCCTACCAACGTGCACGCGAGTCACCTAACGGTCATCATGGCCCATAGACACTCTATCTAGAATCCACGCTAGTGTTTTGAAGGTCTTCCCATAGAAGATGGCGGCGGCGGCGACTCTTGAGGGGTCGCTTATGCATTGCCGACGTACTTGCAGCAAAACACTCGCTTTTAGAAGGTTCCATCCAAAGTCTAAGTCACCAATGTAGTAGTTACTTTACACTAACCGTGTAGTAAAATCTCGCATGAGGGCTCGCATTGCCGGCCTTTAGAATCCACCCTAGTCTCTTGAAGGTCTGCCCATAGACACCGGCGACTCCAGATAAGACTCTAATACGCTGCCGGCTTCTTAAGCAGTAATACACTCCTTTCTAGTATGTTCCAAAGTCCACACTAACCTTCAAAGAGGCAGTAGAGCCTCGCGTGCGTGCTGTCGGACACGTTCAGCCGCAGCGGGCCCGCCGTGCCGCTCACCAGCCGGCCGGCGAACCGCAGGTCCAGCGGCTGCGTGTCGTTGCTCGCGGCGTCGCCTAGCTTGGCGAGGCACGTGTAGTTCCCGCCGTCTTCTTTGGTCACGTTTGTGATAGTCATGTTGTAGGACTTTATTTCCTTAGTGTCTCTTACTAACGTGCACGCGAGTCACTTAAAACTCATCACGGCCCATAGACACTCCATCTAGAATCCACGCTAGTGTTTTGAAGGTCTTTCCATAGATGCCGGCGGCGGCGACTCTAGAGGAGTCGCTTATGCATTGCCGACGTACTTGCAGCAAAACACTCGCTTCTAGAAGGTTCAGCAATATAGTAGTTACTTTAAACTAACCGTACAGTAAAGCCTCGCATGAGGGCTCGCATTGCGGGCCTCTAGAATCCACGCTAGTCTCTTGAAGGTCTGCCCATAGACACCGGCGACTCCAGAGGAGGCCCATGCGTCTCCGACCTTTTCAGCAGTAATACGCTCGTTTCTAGAAGGTTCCAAAGTCATAGCCAACAAAGTAACGACACACTAACCTTCAAAAAGACAGTACAGCCAATACACTCATTTCTAGAGAGTTCCAAAGTCAAAATCAAGTTGAGTAACTCCACACTAACCTTCAAAGAGGCAGTAGAGCCTCGCGTGCGTGCTGTCGGACACGTTCAGCCGCAGCGGGCCCGCCGTGCCGCTCACCAGCCGGCCGGCGAACCGCAGGTCCAGCGGCTGCGTGTCGTTGCTCGCGGCGTCGCCTAGCTTGGCGAGGCACGTGTAGTTCCCGCCGTCTTCTTTGGTCACGTTACTGATGCTCATGTTGTAGTACTTCGACTCCTTAGTGTCTCTTACCAACGTGCACGCGAGTCACCTAACGGTCATCAAGGCCCATAGACACTCTATCTAAAAGCCACGCTAGTGTTTCGATGGTCTTCCCATAGACACCGGCGACGCTAGAGGGGTCGCTAATGCATTGCCGACCTTTGAAGCACGAATACACTCGTTTCTAGAAGGTTCCAATGCCAAAGCCAACAAAGTAACTCCACACTCACCTTCAAAGAGGCAGTAGAGCCGCGCGTGCGTGCTGTCGGACACGTTCAGCCGCAGCGGGCCCGCCGTGCCGCTCACCAGCCGGCCGGCGAACCGCAGGTCCAGCGGCTGCGTGTCGTTGCTCGCGGCGTCGCCTAGCTTGGCGAGACACGTGTATAATGATATTTATTAACGGGACTAAACGCGATTTGATTTATGTAGTACATATATACTACTTACTGCTTGACGTTTCGGCTGCGTTACAGCAACCGTGGTCGCAAGCGGACTGGTGATGCGGGGCGTCGTCTGCTCGGGCGCGGTGAAGAATGGTCTTCCTCTACCCCCAAATTGTCATTTATTATATTGTCACCCACACTTTCACGGCACACGACACTGACAGTATCAGGGTTCATTTTGGACGATGAAAAACGCGGTTGACATCTGCTAATCACTGGATTCCACGCTGAAGCTAATTTAAACCCATCATCCCTGTTGAAATTCTTGTACTTCTTTATTTCAATCGCCTCCCGTACCATCCTAGAATGGTAATGGCGTTCAGTGGAGAGGATTTTCGGCTCATGTAACTCCATCCAGTGATTCGGTCCCATGTCAATTAAATGTTCAGCCACCGCGGATTTATTCGTTTGTCGATTTTTCACTGCGGTAATATGTTCCTTGACCCGTTCAGCTATTGCCCGCTTAGTTTGGCCTATATAAGAACTACCACAGCTGCAATCGATTTTATAAACACCTGATGTTTGGTACGGTATCCTATCCTTAGGTGAGCGCAATAGTTTAGACATTTTGCATAACGGAGTGTATACAGTCTTGATGGAGAATTTCTTTAATACTGTTCCAATCTTATCCGTTATACCTTTTAAATACGGTAAAAACATAGCCTGCCGTTTCACCTCAGGACATCTTGCCTTCTCTTTACACTTCCTCATTTTTCTTGACACCCCATATCCGTTACGTTGTAGTACCTCCTGAACATGCGCTAATTCCGCGTGAAGATGTTCAGGGTCACAGAGCATATGGGCTCTGTTTGTCAATGACGCAATAACGGACTGAAGGTGCCGCGGGTGATGATGAGAAGTCGCATGTAGATACCTGTCAGTATGGGTGGGTTTCCGGTATACAGAGTGTGCCAGCGTGCCATCACTTCTCACTTCTATCTTCAAGTCTAGGAAAGATATTGATCTATTATTTTCCAATTCGTAGGTAAACTTCACTTTTGTGTGTATGGAATTCAAGTGTTTGACATATTGCTCGACTTCCTGCTGACCTCCGCTAATAATGCAGAACACATCATCAACGTACCTCTTCCACAGCCGTACAATTCTTGGACCAGTTGTCAAGGCAATACTTTCAAAATGTTCCATCCAGATATTTGCAATCACCGGTGCTAGTGGACTACCCATTGCAACTCCGTCGATCTGGAGGTAGTATTGGTCCCTGAATAGTAGGTAGTTCCCGTCTAAGCATTGTTCTATAAGCAATATGTATTCCTTAGGCATCTCACTATCGCAAAGTTTATCCTTGATCACGTCTAGACAATCCTTTAGCGGGACATTTGTAAAAAGAGATTCCACATCAAAGCTAACCATAATCTCCCCCGGTTCTAACCTGATGTCTTTTACAATGTCCCTGAAGTGATAGGAATCTTTCACAAAAGACGGTGTTTTCCCAACTAAAGGCTGCAACACTCCAGCAACATGCTTTGCCAAGTCGTAGGTAGGCGAATCAATCTGACTTACGATTGGCCTCAGTGGGATGTCACTTTTATGAATTTTAGGCAGACCATAAAGTTTAGGGGGTTGTACATTTTTAGGTTTGTGTAAATAAAAGAACTCGTCTTCTGTGAAAATATCTTGGCACTGTTTCATCGTCCAAAATGAACCCTGATACTGTCAGTGTCGTGTGCCGTGAAAGTGTGGGTGACAATATAATAAATGACAATTTGGGGGTAGAGGAAGACCATTCTTCACCGCGCCCGAGCAGACGACGCCCCGCATCACCAGTCCGCTTGCGACCACGGTTGCTGTAACGCAGCCGAAACGTCAAGCAGTAAGTAGTATATATGTACTACATAAATCAAATCGCGTTTAGTCCCGTTAATAAATATCATTATAGTAATGCAACGCGAAAGTCTAAAATCTCATATTACAAACCGATACGGGCCGGAGGTTGTAAAATTAATAAAACATCTGGAATTCCTTCGAAAGAAACGTGCGCGCTTGGAAACCGGTTTGATATTTCTCACGAAGTGTCGGGACAACAGTGTTTTACCTACTTGTGTACGTTTAAAACCGCGTAGCGATATTGCACATTCGAAAAGAATTCTGACTAACGCGAGTGTTCGTCTGCTAAGACAAATTATTCGTAATTGTCACAACGAACTGAGCGGCATAGTGAGTGAGTTATACAGAGTACATTCAGAGTGCAGTGTTGTGTTATCTAGTGATGATTTTGAGATATGTGATCGGATTACATTTATGCAAGCGTCGAAAACTTACGAATTGAGTCGAGTCACCCATGAGCGCAAATTTAATAATTTGCTTACCCGCAAACGCGGTGAGTACCCTCGATATGAGGAAACGGGGACTTGGCATTCGTCTACGGATAGTGAACGCACCGTGATCAATTTGTCGGATGAGTCATTGGATGATCCAACGAAAAGTGTGTTAGCCAAGGGGTTGAATTTTGCTTTAACACCTCAAAGAATTCCTTACGAAGACATAATTTGTAGCGTGGAACAGACGATTATACGTAATAAAATCCCAGCCGCGGACGCTGACGGTCTAAGACAGGATGTTGCTGTCATACTACGTAAGTCGAAGCTACCTAAAAGTAACATTACTATGGAAGAGCGCCGGGCACTAAAAGCTTTACGCGAAAACAAAAACATTTTAGTGTTAAAAGCAGATAAGGGGAATGCCACTGTAGTAATGAATACTGAAAATTATGAAAATAAAATAAGGAATTTATTGAGCGATACTCAGGTTTATAAACCGGTTTCGTACAACCCCACGGCCAGAGTGACACGGCGCATTCGGGGACTGATCCAGCAGTGCCAAGATATTTTCACAGAAGACGAGTTCTTTTATTTACACAAACCTAAAAATGTACAACCCCCTAAACTTTATGGTCTGCCTAAAATTCATAAAAGTGACATCCCACTGAGGCCAATCGTAAGTCAGATTGATTCGCCTACCTACGACTTGGCAAAGCATGTTGCTGGAGTGTTGCAGCCTTTAGTTGGGAAAACACCGTCTTTTGTGAAAGATTCCTATCACTTCAGGGACATTGTAAAAGACATCAGGTTAGAACCGGGGGAGATTATGGTTAGCTTTGATGTGGAATCTCTTTTTACAAATGTCCCGCTAAAGGATTGTCTAGACGTGATCAAGGATAAACTTTGCGATAGTGAGATGCCTAAGGAATACATATTGCTTATAGAACAATGCTTAGACGGGAACTACCTACTATTCAGGGACCAATACTACCTCCAGATCGACGGAGTTGCAATGGGTAGTCCACTAGCACCGGTGATTGCAAATATCTGGATGGAACATTTTGAAAGTATTGCCTTGACAACTGGTCCAAGAATTGTACGGCTGTGGAAGAGGTACGTTGATGATGTGTTCTGCATTATTAGCGGAGGTCAGCAGGAAGTCGAGCAATATGTCAAACACTTGAATTCCATACACACAAAAGTGAAGTTTACCTACGAATTGGAAAATAATAGATCAATATCTTTCCTAGACTTGAAGATAGAAGTGAGAAGTGATGGCACGCTGGCACACTCTGTATACCGGAAACCCACCCATACTGACAGGTATCTACATGCGACTTCTCATCATCACCCGCGGCACCTTCAGTCCGTTATTGCGTCATTGACAAACAGAGCCCATATGCTCTGTGACCCTGAACATCTTCACGCGGAATTAGCGCATGTTCAGGAGGTACTACAACGTAACGGATATGGGGTGTCAAGAAAAATGAGGAAGTGTAAAGAGAAGGCAAGATGTCCTGAGGTGAAACGGCAGGCTATGTTTTTACCGTATTTAAAAGGTATAACGGATAAGATTGGAACAGTATTAAAGAAATTCTCCATCAAGACTGTATACACTCCGTTATGCAAAATGTCTAAACTATTGCGCTCACCTAAGGATAGGATACCGTACCAAACATCAGGTGTTTATAAAATCGATTGCAGCTGTGGTAGTTCTTATATAGGCCAAACTAAGCGGGCAATAGCTGAACGGGTCAAGGAACATATTACCGCAGTGAAAAATCGACAAACGAATAAATCCGCGGTGGCTGAACATTTAATTGACATGGGACCGAATCACTGGATGGAGTTACATGAGCCGAAAATCCTCTCCACTGAACGCCATTACCATTCTAGGATGGTACGGGAGGCGATTGAAATAAAGAAGTACAAGAATTTCAACAGGGATGATGGGTTTAAATTAGCTTCAGCGTGGAATCCAGTGATTAGCAGATGTCAACCGCGTTTTTCATCGTCCAAAATGAACCCTGATACTGTCAGTGTCGTGTGCCGTGAAAGTGTGGGTGACAATATAATAAATGACAATTTGGGGGTAGAGGAAGACCATTCTTCACCGCGCCCGAGCAGACGACGCCCCGCATCACCAGTCCGCTTGCGACCACGGTTGCTGTAACGCAGCCGAAACGTCAAGCAGTAAGTAGTATATATGTACTACATAAATCAAATCGCGTTTAGTCCCGTTAATAAATATCATTATAGTAATGCAACGCGAAAGTCTAAAATCTCATATTACAAACCGATACGGGCCGGAGGTTGTAAAATTAATAAAACATCTGGAATTCCTTCGAAAGAAACGTGCGCGCTTGGAAACCGGTTTGATATTTCTCACGAAGTGTCGGGACAACAGTGTTTTACCTACTTGTGTACGTTTAAAACCGCGTAGCGATATTGCACATTCGAAAAGAATTCTGACTAACGCGAGTGTTCGTCTGCTAAGACAAATTATTCGTAATTGTCACAACGAACTGAGCGGCATAGTGAGTGAGTTATACAGAGTACATTCAGAGTGCAGTGTTGTGTTATCTAGTGATGATTTTGAGATATGTGATCGGATTACATTTATGCAAGCGTCGAAAACTTACGAATTGAGTCGAGTCACCCATGAGCGCAAATTTAATAATTTGCTTACCCGCAAACGCGGTGAGTACCCTCGATATGAGGAAACGGGGACTTGGCATTCGTCTACGGATAGTGAACACACCGTGATCAATTTGTCGGATGAGTCATTTGATGATCCAACGAAAAGTGTGTTAGCCAAGGGGTTGAATTTTGCTTTAACACCTCAAAGAATTCCTTACGAAGACATAATTTGTAGCGTGGAACAGACGATTATACGTAATAAAATCCCAGCCGCGGACGCTGACGGTCTAAGACAGGATGTTGCTGTCATACTACGTAAGTCGAAGCTACCTAAAAGTAACATTACTATGGAAGAGCGCCGGGCACTAAAAGCTTTACGCGAAAACAAAAACATTTTAGTGTTAAAAGCAGATAAGGGGAATGCCACTGTAGTAATGAATACTGAAAATTATGAAAATAAAATAAGGAATTTATTGAGCGATACTCAGGTTTATAAACCGGTTTCGTACAACCCCACGGCCAGAGTGACACGGCGCATTCGGGGACTGATCCAGCAGTGCCAAGATATTTTCACAGAAGACGAGTTCTTTTATTTACACAAACCTAAAAATGTACAACCCCCTAAACTTTATGGTCTGCCTAAAATTCATAAAAGTGACATCCCACTGAGGCCAATCGTAAGTCAGATTGATTCGCCTACCTACGACTTGGCAAAGCATGTTGCTGGAGTGTTGCAGCCTTTAGTTGGGAAAACACCGTCTTTTGTGAAAGATTCCTATCACTTCAGGGACATTGTAAAAGACATCAGGTTAGAACCGGGGGAGATTATGGTTAGCTTTGATGTGGAATCTCTTTTTACAAATGTCCCGCTAAAGGATTGTCTAGACGTGATCAAGGATAAACTTTGCGATAGTGAGATGCCTAAGGAATACATATTGCTTATAGAACAATGCTTAGACGGGAACTACCTACTATTCAGGGACCAATACTACCTCCAGATCGACGGAGTTGCAATGGGTAGTCCACTAGCACCGGTGATTGCAAATATCTGGATGGAACATTTTGAAAGTATTGCCTTGACAACTGGTCCAAGAATTGTACGGCTGTGGAAGAGGTACGTTGATGATGTGTTCTGCATTATTAGCGGAGGTCAGCAGGAAGTCGAGCAATATGTCAAACACTTGAATTCCATACACACAAAAGTGAAGTTTACCTACGAATTGGAAAATAATAGATCAATATCTTTCCTAGACTTGAAGATAGAAGTGAGAAGTGATGGCACGCTGGCACACTCTGTATACCGGAAACCCACCCATACTGACAGGTATCTACATGCGACTTCTCATCATCACCCGCGGCACCTTCAGTCCGTTATTGCGTCATTGACAAACAGAGCCCATATGCTCTGTGACCCTGAACATCTTCACGCGGAATTAGCGCATGTTCAGGAGGTACTACAACGTAACGGATATGGGGTGTCAAGAAAAATGAGGAAGTGTAAAGAGAAGGCAAGATGTCCTGAGGTGAAACGGCAGGCTATGTTTTTACCGTATTTAAAAGGTATAACGGATAAGATTGGAACAGTATTAAAGAAATTCTCCATCAAGACTGTATACACTCCGTTATGCAAAATGTCTAAACTATTGCGCTCACCTAAGGATAGGATACCGTACCAAACATCAGGTGTTTATAAAATCGATTGCAGCTGTGGTAGTTCTTATATAGGCCAAACTAAGCGGGCAATAGCTGAACGGGTCAAGGAACATATTACCGCAGTGAAAAATCGACAAACGAATAAATCCGCGGTGGCTGAACATTTAATTGACATGGGACCGAATCACTGGATGGAGTTACATGAGCCGAAAATCCTCTCCACTGAACGCCATTACCATTCTAGGATGGTACGGGAGGCGATTGAAATAAAGAAGTACAAGAATTTCAACAGGGATGATGGGTTTAAATTAGCTTCAGCGTGGAATCCAGTGATTAGCAGATGTCAACCGCGTTTTTCATCGTCCAAAATGAACCCTGATACTGTCAGTGTCGTGTGCCGTGAAAGTGTGGGTGACAATATAATAAATGACAATTTGGGGGTAGAGGAAGACCATTCTTCACCGCGCCCGAGCAGACGACGCCCCGCATCACCAGTCCGCTTGCGACCACGGTTGCTGTAACGCAGCCGAAACGTCAAGCAGTAAGTAGTATATATGTACTACATAAATCAAATCGCGTTTAGTCCCGTTAATAAATATCATTATAGTAATGCAACGCGAGAGACACGTGTAGTTGCCGCCGTCTTCTTTGGTCACGTTAGTTATGGTCATGTTGTAGTAGGTACTCTTCTAGCTTAGCCAGCTAGGTGAATGAGTGATGTATGGGGCAGTAGCCTTTTGATGCCTTACTGGCAGTGTCACATGAAGCAACACTATACCTTACCCTTACAAGTTTGTTACACCAGTGAAGGCACATACTTGTGCTAATGTCATACTTGGTCAGTACAATTTGTATGCAAGATTTTTATTGTTAAATGCTACCAACGTGCAAGCGAGTCACCATATGGTCATCACCCAGAGACACTTACTACAAAGGGTTCTCGTTGCCGGCCTCTAGAATCCACGCCAGTCTCTTGAAGGTCTGCCCATAGACACCGGCGACTCCAGAGGGGACGCTGATGCGTTACCGACCTTTCAGCAGTAACACACTTGTTTCTAGAACGTTCCAATATCAAAGTCATCAAAGTAACTCCACACCAACCTTCAAAGAGGCAGTAGAGCCTGGCATGCGTGCTGTCGGACACGTTCAGCCGCAGCGGGCCCGCCGTGCCGCTCACCAGCCGGCCGGCGAACCGCAGGTCCAGCGGCTGCGTGTCGTTGCTCGCGGCGACGCCTAGCTTGGCGAGGCACGTGTAGTTGCCGCCGTCTTCTTTGGTCACGTTTGTAATAGTCATGTTGTAGAACTTCATCTTTTCTTTCTTGACGTTGCCGTCGAGGTCGCGGACTTCGGGGAGAGCTTTCTCCGCGGTGACGAGTTTCGTTCTGGGAGTAAGGACTCAAGGGTTAAAACCTTAAAATCAACATGACAGATCAGTGGTTCTCAAATTTTTAGGCGTGAAAGACAATTTTGCCTAATTTTAGACTTTACAAGGACCACCGAATTTGTTTATCGGTAGGAGTAGTTAGACGTCTCTTATATACGATCGTTTCGTGGACCAATTAGACTGGCTACAGGGACCACCAGTGTTCCGCGAACCACCGGTTAAAAACCACTGACATAGATACTAATTCTCTTACTCATTACTATAAGCTTGAGTGTCGCCGTCAACGGAAAGGTCTGATAGGACATCATTATCGTCTTACTCACCGGTTGAGATCAGGCAGCGGTTCTCCATTGAAGAGGAACTCCACAACCGCCGTTTCAGGTGACACGGTGCAGTTGAACGTAGCATCGCCGCCGATCCGACCCTTCGGAGGCGTCAGCTTCACATTCGGTAGTACTGTGGGAGTCTCTTGTGCTGAGGAAGAATAGATATTCTAAGCCCATTTGTTGGGTGAGACTCCACCAAAACTAAGATGTGTGCTGTGGAGCGGAGATGAGTCGTAAACAGCTACATATGAATCTATGGGATTTTTAAAATAACAGCTTGAAATACTATTGGCTACTTACGACACAACACACATCTTAGCTTTGGTGGAGTCACACCTTTAATCCAGAGTAAAGTTGTAGTTTAGTGACTTATCCAAATAAGTCACTACAGTACACTAAACACATCTATACTAATTTTATAAAGCTGATGACTTTGTTTGTTTGTAAAAATCTTTTTGTGTTGGACAGTCCATTTGTCGAGAAATACTTTATTTTAAGCTCTAATAAAACACTATGTGTGTGGAAAGAAACCGACATCCACGAAAACGAAGTCGCGCGCGGCCGCTTGTAACATTTGCTTGTAAAATATAAATCAGTGCCACTTTATTCGTCTGCTGAGTCCCATATTTAACTTAAAGAGTACTACAATAAATCAAAATATATAATTTTTTACTTTTGCCTTAGATTAATAAAATTTGCAAATTCTATGTGGGAGAGTTTGTTTTTCTTTATCAACCAGTCTATGTCCCATTATCCGAATTTTTGATTATCCAAATCCCAGCCCTGGTCCCAACTAATTCAGATGATCGGCTTTCTACTATATGTCCAAGGGTATTTATTAATACTGCACCCGAGCCAAACAAGTGGGCGGCTTATATTTTTTATATGGTTCTCGTGAGTCAGTAGTGCTCCCACATTTTCAATTGGAGGTCATAATTTCCAAGAAAAGATAATATTAATGAACCATGTTATTTATGTCGACTTAAATCATCCACTATGTTCACTTAAATATTTTTTAATTTTGTGTAAGTTTCTCAAATACTACATTACTCTCTCTGCTTCAGTGAAGTCAATCTTATTTATTTATTTATTCCTCCTCCTTCAGTCGTATTCCCCATTACAGAAAGGATTGTGATCATTGTATGAAATGAATCACACAACTCTCTTGGCAATTTTAATGGAGTGGTTTTCCATTGCCTTGTCCATAAAGTAATTTATTTATTAATTCTATCAAACCTAACCAACAGGCCTAGTGTAGATTGGTTATAATTAACTACTTGTGCAATTTAGAGACTTATTAGTGTAAAGCTATTCAGTGAAGCAGCTACCAGAAGTTATTGTAATTAAAGCTTTTTCATAAGTTTACATTAACTATTCACAAACATACCAATATGTTTGTTCCATCTATTAGTATAATTTAACCAGTAATTGAAAAATATCTAGATTTTTAAGGTCCTAATGTAAATAATAAATTATGAGAACTCCAATCTACTTGTACCACTAGATTAAATAGATCTTAATGTTAAAATCACACTATAATAAATTGTAAATTTGAATATATTGTTTGTTTTGAAGATTGTATGTGAATCATGCTGGAACTACTGAATGGATTTGATGAAATTTGGTATGGGCTGACTTAGGTGATAGGATACCTTTGATCCGATTTAAAGATCCCATGGGATGAAACAGGAATCTTGAAATTCCAACCAGGCAAAGCCGCAGGTAAAAGCTATAGTTATAATTAGCGATGAGTAGCTCATGAGCGAGTTGTTTAAAAGAGCCGGCTCACCTATTCTAGCTCAGCGTATATCTCGCTCAGTCTCGTTCAATTCATATCAGTAGTTCATTTAGCTCCGTGTCTCCAAACGACTCGATAGACAAAGAGAGATATAACGTTGTACAATATGAGCGATAGAAACAGATATATACACACACACCCAAACAAGCACGCCTATTGGAATACGTTCACAACAAAAATTTACGAAAGAGTTTCGAGGAATTTCAGTTTCATTTTAGATACTCATATTTGTTTTGGTTGTCAGTCCTAAGCCTGACAAAGTATGAAGGACAATCGTGGCAAATTCGATGAATTAATTGTAAGCATAATAATTCTAAATCTAACAATAGCTATAAATATGTTTTTTAATATTATCGAAAAAGTGCGTATAATAACTTCACTATTACAAATATAATGAAGTGTCTATAGGTATTAAATAACTATTAATTAATCAATCTGCAATAGTTATTTCTATTTTATTAATGGTAGGAACTCAAACAATACTCTCAATCGAGCGAGTCAAGTCTTCAAGTCTGATCTTCTGTATACTCATTCAAACGACTCAATGAACGACTTTTTATCTAATGACTCTTGAATTTCGCTGAGCTAAATGAGCTACTGAGCTAGAAGAGCCGTATAGCTCTTGACTCGGGAAAGAGCTGTATAGCTCTTATCTCTTCAAAGAGCTATATTTCTCATGACTAGTTATAATTAAAGCAGTATTGGTGGTATAGTACATTTCACCTAATATGATCCGTGTGGCGGGTGTACTTTTTATAAATAGGAAATTATACTTTATTTCGGGGAGTTAGCTCCACAAGCAGTTTATATGATTTTCCATAGGGTTCTTAACCCTTCAGTTGCTTTAGCACTGATCAGTGTTCTAGTATGAAACTGCGGTAACACTGATCAGTGTTCAGATGACCTGTGACACTTTCAACTCTATTTTGAAACATATACACTTGAAATACGGTCTTATACTCGCGCTATGTTGCCGCAGACGACGGGTACAGATTTACGCACCCTTCCCGCATACGAAAGGTTAATGCTTTAGAATAGTGTTGATTTTCCATTGACTGTCATCAGAATCATTGAAATATTCTATAGTACACAAACCATAGCTTTCTATAAATACATGAGGATACTTAACATTTGTTTAACTCTAAATATATTATTTAGCAACAATATAAAACAATTATGATAATCAATTTCCTCATACTCCAATACATTAGTCATGGATATCAAAACACAAAATTACTATTATTATTGACTGGAAACAATGCTGTATTAATATAAGAACAGACAAAAGCATTCCTTGATTAAGAAAACAATATTCAAACATATCATGAACACTTCATGTGTTATGAATAAATAGATACATGTATGAAATTGTCAACATAAGTGCCCCAACAGTTGTTAAATAATACACTATTTTTTACCAGACTAAGAGCTATTTCGTCATCGAGAAAAAACGCACCCCAATTTGCGATGGAAACATCACAGCGACCGACGTAATTTTACAGGAAACATCAATTTACAATATACGCTAGGCAAAAAAAAAGATACATGCGCGGTATCTTCCCATAAATAAAACAGAAATACCCCAAGGCTAAATACACCCCTTACTATCTAGTAAACAATACAAATTACGTTATTACTCACCTAAAACTGGATAAGACAACGCAATACATGCAAAATATAGACCAAATGTCGCCGATGACTTCCTGATGGTGCGACCCATTGTCATGGCGGAAACAACAGTGTTTTGCTAACAGTACACGTAGTAGTGCGATAAAAAACTCATCTCACAGTTATTAGACCATTTTCAATTCAATTACACGGCGATAACACTGATATTTTTCTATAAATAAAATAAAAGTTAAAGATTGACACCCGACTGAAGCCGAACAAACAATCCTATAACTTTTTTTTTATAAATCCATATTAGCTCTGGATTTACGCAATACTTTTTAGTCCTGTCGACAGCGGCTTTGGATACGAACTATTTGCGCCGGTCGAAAAACGCTGTGCATTTCTTGATTTCTTCTTATCCCTTAAAGAATTCGTGTGTTTTTCAAAAGATGAAAAATGTATTACAACATTTCTTCAAACAATATTACATCTTACATTGGTACACATGTTTATTGTAATATATTAAATCAAATTAAGTTTTGTTAACCAATAGTACATACATAACTGCGATGTTTTATTAGAGCGATGCCATAAAAATAAAACAATAGAAATCCGATTTCCAAATTAGCTTAAATGCCCGAGTTCTAAGCAAATGTTGCCACTTGGTAATTTTATGCCTCATCTATTATTTATTAGGCAACATTATTTGTTTATTGACAAGTCAAATGACAGACGGCGGGGTCTCTCATGGCAGCTAACGAAACAATCTACAGTAATTAATGACTCGGTTTAGAGATTATTTCCGTTTTTGTCTATAATCGAAGTGAAAATGTGGTTCAAGAACTTTGTTTAGAACATTTATGCGCGCTATAAACGCGTGCATCGCGAATAAAAATGTATATTCAGTACTGGATAGGAGCCATTTTTATTGTATTTATTTTATGCGTTCATTGTGTAAATGGAGCAAATGACAACGAAATTAGGGAAATTTACGGTGAGTACGGCATGTTTGTTTGATTTTGTAGTGTTAAGTGGTCGTGTTGGTTTTATAAAAGTGTTTTATTGTTATTCTGAGTTCACGCCTTGGGTGTATGTATGTAGGTCTATCTGTCAAGCTCGTGGTCATGTCGTCATGAGGCGTGTTCCAGAGTGATTCCAGGAGCCCGGGCTAGTTATTGTTGTTAATGACCATATTCATTAACCTACAACACATATTATTGTTATTTTAGAATACATTCGATAATTTTATCAGAGTCATTAGGATAACAATATCTCATCTTATCTACATAACTTAGTAAATAACAATGTTGTTTTAGGTATGTCCTTTTGTTTTACCTGCTTATTTGGTATGCCAAAATTATCATTTTCCTGTAACCTCAATATTCTTATTAGACAAAGGTAAATAAAATAATGCTTGTAGATTTCAGTCTTATTTTGGACAGACTAAGCTCTAAATTTGTTTGTTTTTACGTTTCCGTGTTTACTTTTTAACTTCAAGTCTATAGCATAAAAAATAATTCAGAAATTTTAAGAGTTTCATTCAAGATTTTTGTGTTAAGGCAATAGTTTTAGTAAAAGTTTTAATCTAGGTACTTGTTTGTAATATTTCATGAGCTAGTCTGAAGTTAAAATTATCAGCATGGTGAATAAACTTTAACATGTCTTTTAAATGCACTGATCACTGATAGAACATCACATTCCCGATAAAGATAAAGTTTCTTTAATAATCAATGTGTTGGATCATTAGGATTAAAAACAAATACCTAATTTAATAATCATTTAACTATAAATGCATCCTATTATCATAACCTTCAGCTAAACATTATAATTTGGTAAGCTTGATGGTTATACAGTCTACAAACAAAGTATTTGATATAGCCTACAAACAAAATGTCACAAATATAACATCACTATTGTACCGGCCGTTAAATCACTGTGCTGGCTGAGCCTTATACTACCCTGTTAAAGCTTTCTCTTTTCAATGCATTAACAAAGCTTCTATCAACTATCTGTGGATACACCAAAATTTACATTAACACTTTTCTTAACTATAAACAGTATTAGATGAGTCACACTGAACCACTTAGAACTATTATCTATTTTATGAACTTAGGCTGATTATTAAAAGCCCACCATGAAGTGAATTGGTAAGTTCATGAACAGTATACTGAAAATTTAAATAATTGATTTTTGGATCAGTGATTTGTACTGATGTAATAAAAACTGAGTTTAAACTTTGAAATTATAACATTATTTCAAGAGAGGCTTTTTCCTTACAGTGGTGTCCCACATAAATATTCGTAATTATGTCTAAATGTGTAGGGAAATGTCCAAAAAACTTGTTAATAAAAAATTGGCCAAGTGCGAGTCGGACTCCCGCACTGAGGGTTCCGTACAAATTCTATTTTTGACGTATTAAAAAAACTATTGAATAGATTTCGTTCGAACCAATTTTCGTTGGTAGTTTTTATGGTAATATACATTATATAATTATTTCAGTTTTATCATCCTCTTCTTTTAGAAGTTAAAGGGGGGGGGGACACACACTTTTTTCCACTTTGGAAGGGTCTGTCACGCAAAGTATTCACTTTAGAAAAAAGTGATATTAGAAACCTTAATATAATTTTTAAAGACCTATTTATAGATACCCCACACGTATATGTTCAATGAAAAAAAATATTTCGAGTTTCAGTTCTGACTATGGGGACACCCCGCTTTTTTTATTTTTTTTCTATTTTCGTGTGAAAACCTTGTTGCGGTTCACAGAATACATCCACTCACTAAGTTTCAACAGTATAGTACTTATAGTTTCGGAAAAAAGTGGCTGTGACAGACTGGCGGACAGACAGACAGACAGACAGACATGACGAATCTATAAGGGTTCCGTTTTTTTGCCATAAACCCATTTTAGACACAAGTTGAAGGAACATATTAGCTGTTATAGATTAATTTTGACTAAGCAACTGTGAATGCAATATTTTTGTTGCATCAGTGAATTTACAGAAATAGAGGTGAATGTGTATGTCTTGAAGATTTTGATCCCAACAGACTATGACTAAATATTTCAGGAAATCCCCTCATATAATTAATTATATTACATTAATCAAACATACAATTAAAATAGATCATTTTCCTTATATTATTAAAGAATGCTTATAATGAAACCGGGAACATTATTGCAAATAAAACTTGGCTTTTGTCATTAAACTATGAACAAACAGAGGATCTTCTTAAGTAAACGGGTAAACTTAAATTTAATTAAAAAATTTCAATAAAAGTAGTACATTTAATGTTAAACTTTAGTTTTTTTATATATATTTATATAATAAAATATATATTAATGTATGTATATGGGTCAAAATCAGAGAGGTGAGCATTTTAGGTTTTGAAATATCTGTAAAATTAAGTTTCCTTTTAAAGAAAACTAACATAAGGAGTCTCTTGTATTACTTATCATGAAACTTTTTTGTAAATAGGCACGCACAAAAATACTTATTTTCGGAATTATAACCGTTAATGAGAATAAAGCCAGAGTCGTGAGTCATTTCGGGAACACTTTATAATATTTTTTATAATAAATATTAACCAACATATCTAATAATGTTTTTCAATAATTTGGAATTCATTCCTTGCTGTATATGAAAACTTTGTTAAATTGCTATTATTTTTACTAAAAACAATTGTTTTTACACTATTCCACATCAAATGTCATAATGGCGTAATTTTTACTACGGTACTTTTAGTTATTATAAATATTGTTACGAACGAGCCGGAACCATCGAGACATCGCGACATAAAGTCGAATGTTCGAGACTAATCTACATCTATAATTGTGACGGACAGACGCGATCCGCGCCGAGAGTATTCGCGAAGCCGGTACAAACCCCGCGCGCGCCATTTACAACCTTATAACAACGCAATAAGGTCTACGATCGAGTCACCGCAGACGCGGCGCGAGCGCGTCGCAGGTAGAAAAAAGGGCCGCGGGAGCGCACGACGCTTCTAGATACATCGCGTGTTATCAAGAGGGCTATTGTTCGCGCGCGAGTACTTTCTCGGGGCGGTCGAATTATCTAGTATCGCGTTGCCAGCGATATAAATACGGCTCAAGTAGGGAGTCAGTCAAGTTCAATCTGAGCTTTCGGAGTGATAAGTGCGAACAAGTGATTACGAGTGACTATACCTGCGACCTAAGCGATACCTACGGACTACGAAGAACCCTGTGAACATAGTGTTTAGTGCGATTGAGTGTACGACCTAGGCGACCTACGGACTTCGATTTTCTGTGTGATTTGGCTACGGTGATTGTGTTGTGACTTGTGATTGTGTTGTGACTTGTGATTGTGGTGTGACTTGTGATTGTGTTGTGACTTGTTTATCGTCGAATAAATTCTCCTATCAAGTCAACGGTTTTTAATCCAAATCCCGATCCCCACGTTCGTAACATTTGGTGTCAGAAGTGGGATTTGGAAATGCCAGTGACTCCGAGGGAAGATACTGCCGGCGTCAGAACGAGGGCACAACAGGCTGCGGAGGCCACGGCAAGTGCTCGTCAGGAAACTTCCAGTGACCATCGAGAGATGCCGATCGTCTCTACCGACCAAGCCACGAGCATCGATCAGGCCAGGTCAACTACGCAGGCCGTTTCAAGTGACGCTGCCCATAAGGCCTCACCTCCATCTCAAGAGAAATTGGCATCAGATTTAAATAAATTAACGCAGATGATAGGTCATATCCTCCAGAAGCAGGACAAAATGCAGGAAGATCGCCAAAAGGAGATGGATATAATAAATAATGTGCTCCAGGAACAAAAGGAAATGCAAAGAAAACAGGACACAATGCGTGAAGAACATCAAAATATACTCCAGGAACAGAAAACGGAGATGATGCAGATGGTAGGCGATAAGCTCCAGCAAACAGAACAGAATGTTCTCCTGGGCGTAGATTCAGTGCGTAATATGGTGCAAGACCTGCGTAAAAACGTGGACCAGGTAGAAGAGAGGGTCACCAGTGTAGAGGCCAACCTCGCTGGGTTACATAAGAAGGTCCTGCGACTAGAAACAGCAGGACCCACCGTGACGAGTGATTCTATCAGCCATGCACCCCGGGTAAAAGTCCCATCGTTCGACGGCACTACATCTTGGCCCGCCTACCGTCAACAATTTCAGACTGTTGCCGATGCCAACGGATGGACAGATGAACAGAGCCGGACAGCGCTTACTGTTGCTCTTCGTGGATCGGCCCTTTCGGTTCTGGAGGCGCTTCCATCCTCGGGGAGTACGTTCAAAGACTTGATGGAGGCACTGGAAGCGCGCTATGGCGAAAATCACCTAGAGCATGTCTTCCGTGCCCAATTACGAGACAGATGCCAATGCCCGGGAGAAGGTCTGCAACAGTGGGCCTTAGAGATTGAAAAGATAGTCCGCAAGGCGTACCCATCTACAGAAAAGAAGTTGGTGGACTCCCTCATAGTCCAGTCATTCATTGATGGGATTAGAGACCTGGAAATTAGGGCTGCAGTAAAGCTTCGCCACCATGCTTCTCTGAAGGAAGCCCTAGCTCATGCCCTTGAGGTTGAAGCTGTGCGGCGTGATATAAGACCCATATATAAAGTGCGAGAAGTAGTGGAGGAAGTAAAAGAAATAAAGACGTCGTTCCCGAAGAAGAAAACAATCGAAGTAATGTGCTACAGATGTGGAGAAAAGGGCCATCTGCAGTTTTCCTGTCCAAAGAAGGAGCCCCAAAAATCTAAGCTTGCTGATTTACTGATGAGCAAGTTAGATGAACGCTTTGAAGAAATGTCAAAGAAGCTGGAGGCTTCAGCTTCTAAGAATCAGGGAAACGAGTAACAGCCAGGGCTAAGGGGCGGGTGCTGGCTGGAACGGAAGAAGCCCCGACAACGATCGTCTCCCAGGCGTCCAATGGGAACAGTTTGAGGATTCGAGGCTCAGTGAACGGAAGAGACTGCAAGATAACTCTAGACACAGGAGCTTCTAGGACAATTATTAAGCCGGACCTTGTGGGAACTACGAAGAGACGTAACAACCTCGTTAGTGTTAAGCTTCTTTCGGCTTCCGGCCAGCAGATACCCGTCCTGGAGGAAATTTCGGTCACGTTGCGAGTGGGTGAAGCATCGTACACTCATAACGTGATAGTGGCTGAAATTATGGATGACTGTGTTTTGGGCCTTGACTTCATGAGAAGATATGACTGCAAAATCGACGTTACCAATGGCATATTTAAGTGCGGTAACGAAGACCTATTTATTCTGGGTGGACCTGAAGGCAAAGTAACATGCCTGAAGAAGATCAACATACCAGCAAGAACACAAGCTAAAGTCCTAGTGAAACTGCCAAGAAGTAAGAAAAATAGATGCGTTTTAATAGAGGATACACCGAGTAAGTCGACGGCACAGAAGGTTCTGGCAGCAAGGACACTCGTTAAAGGGAACACGACTGCAATTGTTAGAGTCGTGAACTTAGAAGACCACGAAATTCAACTCAAGGAAGGTGACGTTGTCGGCAGATGCGAGGAAGCTGTCTGGGTGAGGCAGTGCCAGGCGTCTTCGAGTGCACCAAAATCTAAGAATAATCCTAACGTCGAAGAACTTCTTAACGGATGTAAAAACTACGTAAATTATTCTCAAAAGTTAAAAGCTAAAAACCTACTTCAGCGGTTTGCAGACGTGTTCTCTTCAGGCGAAGGTGACATGGGAAGGACTTCTTTGGTACAACACAAGATTAACACCGGGAATGAAGGCCCTATCCGGCAGCGGGCAAGACGAATACCAATTGCCAAGGAACAAGAAGTTCAGGATATGCTCGAGGATATGAAGAAGAATAAGATCATCGAACCTTCTGCAAGTCCTTGGTGCTCACCTGTTGTTTTAGTCAAAAAGAAAGATGGAACTACGAGATTTTGTGTGGACTATCGCCGACTCAACGACATCACAAAGAAGGACAGTTACCCGCTACCACGTATCGACGACACTTTGGACACTCTGAGTGGTAATGCTTGGTTCTCCACATTAGACTTAAAGTCTGGATACTGGCAAGTGGAAATCCACCCAAAAGATAAGGAGAAGACCGCATTTTCAACTGGAAAGGGTTTATGGCAGTTTAACGTTATGCCATTTGGATTGTGTAACGCTCCAGCTACTTTTGAGCGTCTAATGGAGTGCGTCCTGGCAGGATTAGTGGGAGAGGCTTGTCTGGTGTATTTGGATGACGTCATCATCATGGGCAGAGACTTCGAAGATCATTTATTTAACTTGGAAAAAGTCTTAAGGAAGATACGGGGAGCCAACCTCAAACTAAATCCAAAGAAATGTAGTTTATTTAGGAAGAAGGTGAACTTCCTCGGTCACGTCATCAGTAGTGAAGGAATACAGACTGATCCAGCTAAAATAGAAGCTGTACAGAAGTGGCCTACTCCCAAGGATAAAACAGAAGTAAGAGCATTTTTGGGTCTTTGCTCATACTACAGGCGTTTTGTCAAAGGGTTCTCCGAAATCGCCAAGCCATTGCATCGCCTGACGGAAGATAAGAGAGGATTCCATTGGGATGCAGCTTGTGAGGATTCGTTCCAAAGATTGAGGAAATGCCTGTGTGAAACACCAATTTTGGGGTACCCACAAACCAACGGACAGTTCATCGTAGACACGGATGCAAGCAACACGGCAATTGGTGGAGTGTTGTCCCAAAAGCAAGGGGATAGAGAAGTGGTGATCGCCTACTTCAGCAAGTCATTATCAAAGCCTGAAAGGAACTACTGTGTGACAAGAAGAGAACTCTTGGCGGTAGTTAAAACACTACAACACTTCAGCAAATACCTTATTGGCCGAAAGTTCGTGCTGCGTACCGACCATGCTGCCCTAAAATGGCTGCTTCAATTTAAGAGTCCAGAAGGTCAAGTTGCTAGATGGATTGAACAGCTGCAAGAATACGACTTCATCACTGAACACCGCAGTGGAAAGGCACATGGTAATGCTGATGCCCTCTCAAGGAGACCATGCCCAGAGGAATGTAAACACTGCGTCAGGCAGGAGTCAAAGGAAGAACTTGTACAATTGACTAGGACAAGCCCTCCGAGGACCTGGGAAGATGAATCAGTGAGAGAAGCCCAGGAGGATGACGAAGACATACGACTTATCGTCGCATGGAGGAAGCGGGGTAGCGAGAAGCCGCGATGGTGTGAAGTTGCGCCTACAAGTGCTACCACTAAAGCGTACTGGGCTCAATGGGACAGTTTTATCCTGCAGAACGGGATACTTTACCGGAAATGGGAACAACCCAACGGTAGAGAGTTCCACCTGCAGTTGGTGGTCCCAAGAAATAGGGTCAAGGACGTTCTGCGTGAGGTACATGATGGCGTATCGGGAGGACACCTGGGAGTCAAGAGGACCTTGACAAAGGTACGAGAAAGGTTCTACTGGCTGAACTGTCGAGCAGATGTGCAAGATTGGTGCCGGAAATGTACTACTTGTGCTGCAGTGAAAGGTCCATCCACCAGGAGCCGAGGACACCTTCAACTTTATAACGTTGGTTCACCATGGGAGCGAATAGCAGTGGATATTGCCGGACCATTCCCCGTGACAGACTCGGGAAACAAATTCTTCATGGTCGTCATGGATTACTTCACCAAGTGGCCGGAAGTATTCGCGATACCCAATCAAGAAGCTACAACGGTGGCCACCAAACTAGTTGAAGAAGTCATATGCCGATATGGTGTACCATTAGAAATCCACTCCGACCAAGGCAGAAATTTCGAGTCAAACGTGTTTCAAGAAGTCTGCAAAATATTGGGCATGCACAAGACAAGAACTACCGCGTATCATCCCCAGTCCGACGGCATGGTCGAAAGATTTAACCAGACAATTGAGAGGCACTTGGCAAAGATAGTCGAAAACCATCAAAGGGACTGGGACAAGTACATTGCGCCATTCCTGCTCGCCTACAGGACTGCGGAACACGAGAGCACGAAAACGACCCCGGCGTACATTAACTTCGGACGAGAACTAAGGTTACCCGTCGATCTTCTAACTGGAGGAGCACCAGACGACCCAATTTCCGTCCAGGATTATGTTTCCGACTTACGTGAAAAGATGCGGGACATTTACGCCATGGTACGAGAAAACGGCTTACAATCTAGCGAAAACATGAAGACTAGATATGACCGGAGAGCAAACACCAGTGGCTTTGATGAAGGAACATTAGTTTGGCTGCATAACCCGGTCCGGAAAAAGGGAAAGTCACCTAAATTGCAGACAAAATGGGAAGGCCCTTACAAAGTGTTAACGCGAATAAATGATGTCACATACCGAATCCAGCGACATCCGAGAGGAGCATTGAAGGTGGTTCACATAGACCGCCTGGCGCGTTATCACGGCAATAATGAAGATGCTCGGGACGAGCATATCTAAGAGGAGGGCAGTGTTACGAACGAGCCGGAACCATCGAGACATCGCGACATAAAGTCGAATGTTCGAGACTAATCTACATCTATAATTGTGACGGACAGACGCGATCCGCGCCGAGAGTATTCGCGAAGCCGGTACAAACCCCGCGCGCGCCATTTACAACCTTATAACAACGCAA
Organism: Nomophila noctuella; assembly: GCA_958496325.1. Classification (NCBI taxonomy): domain Eukaryota; kingdom Metazoa; phylum Arthropoda; class Insecta; order Lepidoptera; family Crambidae; genus Nomophila; species Nomophila noctuella. The sequence goes on along the minus strand of OY292506.1, from coordinate 7,069,926 downwards.
TAAGGTCTACGATCGAGTCACCGCAGACGCGGCGCGAGCGCGTCGCAGGTAGAAAAAAGGGCCGCGGGAGCGCACGACGCTTCTAGATACATCGCGTGTTATCAAGAGGGCTATTGTTCGCGCGCGAGTACTTTCTCGGGGCGGTCGAATTATCTAGTATCGCGTTGCCAGCGATATAAATACGGCTCAAGTAGGGAGTCAGTCAAGTTCAATCTGAGCTTTCGGAGTGATAAGTGCGAACAAGTGATTACGAGTGACTATACCTGCGACCTAAGCGATACCTACGGACTACGAAGAACCCTGTGAACATAGTGTTTAGTGCGATTGAGTGTACGACCTAGGCGACCTACGGACTTCGATTTTCTGTGTGATTTGGCTACGGTGATTGTGTTGTGACTTGTGATTGTGTTGTGACTTGTGATTGTGGTGTGACTTGTGATTGTGTTGTGACTTGTTTATCGTCGAATAAATTCTCCTATCAAGTCAACGGTTTTTAATCCAAATCCCGATCCCCACGTTCGTAACAATATTCTAGCATTTTATTGTAAATTAATCAAATAAGTACCAAGTTTTGATGTCATTTTATCTTATGTATGCAGAATTTAACGCTTTCAGTGATAATTAAGTGACTTATTGGCTTTTATGTGATGTTCCCGGAAATGATGGGAGTGTTCCCAAAATGACAGCCACAATGACGCTAACGTTTTCTAACACCACATAATACTTGATTTCAGTTGTTTATTAAAATAAAAGACATTTAAAGTAAGTAAGTATCCATCTCTTTTTGTAGGATGCACTACCCAACAAGGTTCCGCTCTTAAAAGTGTTGAATAAGATACTCGAATACCAGTCTCAGAGAACTTCGTTTTCCATCTCATTTTCAGACCAAGGAGGACTGTCAACTAAAACATTTGCCAGCATCTTTTTCTTCTGTCTATACTTTTGCGATTTTTTTCTTCACGCCTTTCTCTGTTTTCTCTTCTCTCTTTCAGGCATATTATTAACAGTCTTTACTTTATTTTCAGCTTTCTTTCTTTGGTAATATTCCCTATCTTTCAGTCTTTTCATCTTTTTTTGTTCAGGAGTCATTTTATCTTAAAACCTGTGCTTTCTTGCATTAACCTTTTCACGGTGTTATTGTAAGCTAAACTATCCTGCTTCGATTGTTTTTTCGACTTCTTTTTTTCTTTAGTTTTTTTATTCTCCATGATACGCGGATACTTAAAACCAAATTATTACATGGTTGAGCTTTTTTGAAGTAGTGCAGTATAATTTTGTTCATGGAATATCATTTCGGGAACGATTCCATCCGAGAACGTTCCCGAAGTGACCGTTCCCAAAATGATTTTTCGTTAATTATTTTGAGGTTACGCATGATACAGCCATGTTTAATATTGGTTTTTGAGGTTATGAACAAGTGAGTTGAAATATATATGAGAATTTTGTAAAAAGTATGCATTTACTTGAAAAACAAATCACTGAATGGAGTTCCCGTAGTGACATGGTATTAAAGTACGCTTCACACATATCAAATTAAACTCTACGTATCACCAAAACCACTTATTGTTTTTCGTAAACACAAAACGCGGCCGCTTACTTTGACCTACGAACTTTACACTTATGCTTCTTAACACAATCTAGTATGTCTTGCTTATATTACATCGTAGTTTACACGACGCGTTCACGAAATGATAAGATGAATGACAGACTGCATTTGAATTGATGAAATATAAAGAAAATAATTTATTTTTTTTTATTCGCAGGATACATTTTTAATCTAAGGTTTTTAATGATTACACGAAAACTTGAAATTTATATTTCGTTCTTTGTATATATTTTTTAAGAGTCTAAACTATGGAACATGGTATAAAGACGCGTTCTCGGAATGATTTTTTAGAGATATTTTTATTAATTTTCTGGTAATAAGTTAAGTAGAAAATGAAAAATGTTAAGTGCCATGTAAACACGCTTAGCAACTTTATTTTCAAATAAATATTGTAGCATATTTTAAACATTTTTTTAAGAAAATTTTTGTCGGAAGCGTAATGCTCACCTCTCTGATTTTGACCCATATATATATTTCTAAATATGTATTTATTTATGCTAAGTTAGTGATAATGTCTTTAGCTTTAGTTTAGCTTTCTGACTCACTTGTTGCAATAAATTGGGAGAAGCCACTGACTCTTGAGATACAGGCAGTTTAGCCTAGTTCGAGTGTCAGAGTTTCATTGAAATTTGTAATTTGGATTACTTATGTCAATAAAGTTATTATTATTATTATATTATTATAAATCATTCACTGACTGTGTAGTTATGCCTTACTTCAACTGGTTCACTTATCTCACCATGTAAAGTAAATGTTTCGGCTAGTGAGTAAGGTAAGGAGTAAGGTGAAATTGGCTAATTTAGTGAATGTCTAGATGCCGGCTAGTTAGCTAATGTGTGATCACATCTAGTATTTTTCGTGCTCCGTTCGCCTCCGTGCTTCGGAAGGCTCGTAAAGCCTTTCATCTCGCGCCTGATCTCTCAACGGCCGTGTCAGATAGCTGTCCCACTGAACTACCTATGAGAGTGAGGGAATAGGGATCGCACCTGTGCTTGCGCATTCACTTGTCCACTATAGTCTATAATGTATCATACGTACCTGGCTGATCGTAAGATCGGCCGACATAGTTGAACACGGCCGGAATGGTATTATTAAAATTATAAGGAAACCCAAGTCGAGCCAAGCTTTTAGTGTTATCCAAATTGGTGCGGACGTTTCGGAGATAAAACTCGTATTTCATTCTTCTTCTATCGTAAAACATAGGATATTATTACTTGTATGAATTACGAATCAATTTTACTATTGCGCCGTTTAAGTGAATAGTCTTCGGTATCCATCGCCCCCATGCTATTGAGAACAATAGTGTTGACGTATATACCATTGTCCACTGTATCTTGACCTGGTTTATAAATGACGAAGCTTATTACGGGGAGGTCAAGATTATTTGGGTTGCTACCGCCACTTGACCAAGTTTGATAAAATTGCAGTTGTATTAGCTTTAACCTTTTTATTTGTTTGTGTAGGATAATCAGGGGTCAAAAAGGAACGTTGAGAGGGCTTAGCTTGTAAAGCGTCGATTTAGAAAGGTTGCCTTTAAATCAAAAAGTAAATACATCCAGAATTTATGAGGGATCTTGCAGATAAAGTAGGAAATGCTACGTTTAAGTGAGGTAACCGATTATTCTTTAAGGTCGCAGGAAAATTCATGATATCTAGGACTTAAATAATATATATCAGTAGTCATTCACTCTTGAATTAAAATAGTTTAAAGCAAAGCCTAATAATATAAACGTCTATTATAGGGGCTCTTTATAATTGAAATGAAGTCATCGACATAAGCCTACGTAATTGGCCACGTGAAAGACCAATTTACTATGCTTGCTGGCCAAAATTTCGCAATAAGGTAGGATATTGAGTCGTATTGCTTATTACTGAGGGTCGTGATCATTGTATGAATGAAGCACACAACGACTCCTCGGCATTGCCTTCTCCATTTCACACAGTTATTAACTTGTAAGCAGATTTTCTCACGATGTTATTCTTTACCGCAGAACTAGTATGCCATCCAAACATAGGCCTTTAATAACCTAGAGGCCTGCTACTTGGATACAGGGAGAGATCTTATTATAGAGATCAGGGACTTTCTTCTCGGTTTGGTAATTGTGTGTTCTGGGGGCCCCGATACATTGTGGGGCCTTAGGCACGTCCACGTGCCCATTGTGCCAGTTCGAAAGAAGGGTCTGATAGAGACAGCCTTTAGATGCCTACAGCAGCTAAAGAAATACGAAATGGTAGGAATCCCTCAAGGCAAATAAGAATATCGCAAGAATGAGTCCAAGTTCTGAAGAAAAGTTCCATGGGAGAACTTCGTGTACTACGTAACTACTCTGCAACTTTGGAGTTATTTTTACGTTCCCAGCAGAGTCAGACATCTTTTCCTGTTCATTAAAACTCACGTTAGCGCAAGTAAAATATACTTTTATGATACAAGTACAGCCTTGGCCAAAAGTATTAGGCACCCTACGTTTTACTTAAATTAATGGATTAAAACAGCTACTACTTTCTAAATGGATTTGTTACAGTTAGTATATAAGAAAATGAATATAAAAAGCTTATTATTTAGTGGGTCCACCTTTGGATTTAATAACTACACTAACTCTATGAGGCACGCTGCGTACTATCTTGGGGCACTCTTCCATTGTGATGGCATGCCATTCTTGAAATAATGAATTTTTCGGTGCTGTTTTCGATGAAATGCTGTGTTCTTTGATCCTTCGCTTCAAAATGCCCCAAAGATATCCAATTGGACTAAGATCTGGGGACTGCGCAGGTCAATCCAACAAATCAATGTTACTGTCAGTAAACCAGTGCATCGTAGTGGTTGACTTTTGACAAGGCGCGTTGTCTTGTTGGAATACGACTCCATCTAAGTTAGTGTCACCAAAAATGCTAGTTGGTGAAGGTTCAAGCGCAGTTTCAAGTACTTGCATGTACTTTTCACTGCTCGTACCACCTTCACCAAACAACATTTCACCAACTCCATTTGCCACCATGCAATCCCAGACCATTTTACTGCCTCCTCTGTGCTTTACAGTAGGTACGACGCAGTCTGGATGGTATTCTTCACCGATAAGTCGTCTCACGAAGGTCATACAGGGTGGTCCAAACACTTGTGTACGAATAAAAAAAAAACAATTTATTTGAATTAGTATTATTTATGAAGAATGAAATAAATTAAATGAATGATTAATCTCATTAGTAATAAAAACATTAAAACCAAATTACTACGAGGTTTAATTCATCAGACCACACCACATTGGACCAATCCTCCTTGGTGAAATGTTGGTGTGGTAGAGCCCACTCCAGCCGTTTTCTTTTGTTTGTTTCTGAAAGCCATGGCTTTTCCCTTGCTTTATAAACCTTTTAAGCCCACTTCACCAAGTCTTCTTCTAACAGTACGAGCACTTGTTGGCTTTCCAATCTCTTCAGATAAGGCAGCAGCAAGCTCAGATGAAGTTTTCTCACGATTTTTAACGAATTCACGTATTAATTTTCTATCCTCACGCACTGTTGTCACACGTTTTCCGTCAATTCTGGGTTTATTTGCGTGAGTGCCAGTCTGAGCAAACCGTTTGATGGCAGATTGCACAGCACATCGCGAGCACCTCACCAACTTGACAATTTCTTTGTGCGACTTGCCTTGTTCATAGAGAAGTTGTATTTTAACTCGATTTTCTGAAGTAATTTCACTTCTTTTTGACATTTTGAAATAAATTAGGTATCAAGCTAATTGCTTCAACAGAAAAGAAAACTTGTTGACTCGTAAAAGTTCCGCACACAAGTGAGCAACTACTGACGGGAAAGACCGCAAGATTACCAAATCCTTTGTTTTTGGGCACCAGGTGTTTTATGACCTTGACGAGTAGCCGCTTGCTATTCCTAGAGATTATTTAAGACACCAGCATAACATCTAGAATAAGCATTTAGCCATTGTTTAATTAGGAAACATGTAAAGTGAATTTTTTTGGGGTGCCTAATACTTTTGGCCAAGGCTGTACATGGTTTTCTGCATGTATTTTTCTAACTTTTTGAATAACAAAATAATACCCGGATAGATTTGTTCATCAAAGTCTACCAGTTTGTTGTTTGTATGAAGCCCGTGGTACCCGCTATACAAGTGGGTATAACGGATACCATAGGCATAGATAGAGCGGATAGAGAACAGATTAGTATTAGGAAACTGCCTCCGTGGTGTAGTGTGCGCTGTGCACAAACCTCTTTCATTTTGAGTTGGTTTTCTCAGTTGGAGCCTGCAGTGTCCTAACCAATTGGGACACTGCAGGCTCGAATCATGTGATTGTCCGATAAGAATAGCAATTCCGTGCTTCGGAAGGCACGTTAAGCCGTTGTTTTTTTTGTTCCCGACTATGATCCAAAATTATCTGGTTTTTCTTTGTTAGTGTTACGGAGGTCAGACGACAGTCGCTCCATTGTACATAATAACCAGGCTAGTCAATTCAGTGTCATAGTCGTAGCTTACTTACCCTTGGCTCCCGAGTAAGGATGCAACCGGGATAAGTGCTAAGATGAAGATTATGATTACTATTCGATGACCACCTGGTGTGTGTCTTCGGTGGGTCATTTAGGACAAAGCCAATAATTTTGCGCCTATAAATTCAACTTAAAAACTCAGGCCGTTTTTGAACTCATTTTGTGCTGACTCACACTCGATGTATGAATCAAGATTTGCCAAGTCTGGTTTTATTGAAGACTTTCATAACACGATATGTGAATGAAAGCGATTACATCATGTTTAGCTAATGTTTTTAATGGGACAACTACGCTGCTGCATTAGATTTATAATGATTGAGCACAAAGCACTTACAGACAACGACGAATAAGTGCAGAAACACACTATGTGGAAAAAACGCGACCGCAGTTCGGCACAGTCCACTGTTTGGAATGGAGGTTGATATACTGCAGTGTGTCATCCTCCATTCAAAATCCGTTGCAGGCGTAATCCCGCCGAACTTATGTCGCGTTTTTTCGGTCTAGTGTGTTTCTGTAATAATCGTAAAGTAAGACATGATCGTTATACCAAATAGCATAGTACTAGTACATAATTGGACCTTAGCTACAAAATAGAACTTAGGTATTTTAAGTGCTAAAAACGTAGTTCCCATTAGACTTTTAAATAAGAAGTCTTTATTTCTGACACCCTTGCAGTTACAGATGTTTATTTACGTGCCCGAGCCGGGTTTTAACTGGCCCGTTGGTCTAGTGGTCAGAGACGCTGGTTACAAAATCTAGGGTCGCGAGTTTCAATCCCGCCAGGGGCTTTATGCGATGAACTTCGGCATTTGTACTTAAGACATAAATGTTTATAAGAGTGTTGAAGTATGTCTATTCGTTCCCTAGCATCCATAGTACGAGCTTCGTGCTTAGTTTGGGTCTATGCAATTTGTGTGTGTGTGTCCAATGAAGTCATAATATTTGTATTTATTTATTTCGCTGAGGGTAATGTGTAACTGTTAAACACCAGTCCGTTTGCTCATCTGCCTCTAGCATAAACATCTACACTTTTCTTACATCACCAAGCCAGAAGAGCATAGAAATATCTATACTATAGGTGCTGAGTTTCGATTCATTGATCGAGTGCATCCGAAGCGCCGTTTAAACCACTTCGGCACCATATCAAGATTTGTACAGTCACTTGAATCTATACTCTTTATGTAAGCTCTTCTTCCATTGCGATAAGGTTCACTCGCATGCGCAAGTGCACTCATTGCTGGTGATTGTACAGGCCCGTATTCAGGTAGTGGTCGGAGCGAGTGACTCAGTGGTTAAATGAATATGACCTTAGTCGCGCGGTATCTTGTTCACCCTCCGTATTGTCTTTATACCGCACATAGCATAGATTTATATAGGTAGATATGCCCTGACACCAGAAAACTGTGATATTATTTTATTTGTCAGGTTTTTGTTTGACACGTATGTTTTAAAGAGCGATGGTGGCGTAGTGGTAAGGGCCGCGCCACAAAAACGTGAGGTCTAGTTCGAAGCCGGGCCCACATCTCTGGATTTTTCGAAAATATATGTGTGGATATGTGCCATTACCTCGGCGGAAGGGAAAACTCCGTGAGGAAACCTTCAGATAGTTTCTGACTCTAGTTAAGTTAGATCTGAATGTGTAACCATGATTCACTCTGTCTGGTTCCCCTTAAGGGTTACGAAGGTCTGTGGGTAGTCGCTTCACTGTAATAACCAGACTCGCCAAATCCTGGATCATGGTCAAAGCGGACCCAGTACAGAAACGGGATAAACGCTAGGAGGATGATGACGTATGTTTCAACATGCTGTCAATGCTATAAGAAGTGGTCGTCGCTTCTAACTTTACTGACAATTTCAGAGCGGTTCGAAGTATGGATATTTCTAACGATTTATTTATATCTATGTCACACAGAGTATGTTTTACATCATGTGGTCTATATACTTGTTTATCAAGTTAGTTCTAAGTATAATCTAGTGAATAGATTAGAATAATTTATTATTTATTTAGTGCCTAGCTTGCTTGTGCTTCCTTGGAGGTTTATGTTTGAGATGTTCATACAGTAATTTCAATTTTAACGACCGATTTTTATGACTGACTTGCTGACCCGACTTACAATGTTGTACTTTTATAGTCCATTTCAACTTAGATGATTCCGGTGACAAAGTTTTGTTCAAAAGTGTTTGCCTTCAAAGAAAAATCGACACTGTTCTAAAGTTATAAGACCTCACGGAAAATCATAAAAACACCTCGTGGCGCTTATTGCGTCGGAATAAAGTTTAATTTCGTGTAAGACAGCTGTCACTATGAACGATCTGCATAAGTGAGTGTGCAAGCACAGGTGAACTCACTATTCCCTCACTCTCATAGTTCGGTGGGGCAGAAATCTGACACGACCGTAGATAGATCAGGCGCAGGACCAACGACTTAACGTGTCTAAACGAAGTACGGAGGAGCTCGCGATTAAAATTTTCGGTCACCCATCTGATGACTGGCTTCTGCAAAAGTTGCTTAACTTTGCAATCGCAGGCCGAGCGCGCTAACCACTGCGCCATCGTGCTCCTTTATATCCCACTAGCGGCCGCCCGCGACTCCGTCCGCGTGGATTTCGATTTCCAATATCCTATGTGTTATTCTGATGTATATAAACTATATTGTGGTAAAGTTCATTCAAATCCATTCAGTAGTTTTTAAGTGAAAGAGTAACAAACATCCATACATACAAACTTTCGGCTTTATAATAGTAGTAGGATATTATACAATAATTATTTAAAAAAGCCTTGGAAGCCAGGGTTGTCCACCAAACATTTTTAAAGTTCAAAAATGGAACGCCTCATTCAAAAATGCCAGTGACATGACGGCGAGTAATCTGTTTGTTCCAAACATCAACAATCGTGACATTGTTTTGTGGGACATTGAACTCTAACAGTATTGTTTTGCTGGCGTATTGCATAAGTATTGTTTTAGCGGCAATTACGCTGGCCGTCATAATTGCCACCTCATTCGCTTTCGACAATGGCCCGTTTCGACAATGCGGTTGAGTTAATGTGGTGAGGGTTATCAACTGGGTTTAGGATAGGTAGGAGTAAATAATTTATTTAGGTTTTGGTTAATTGTGCAGGAAGTGGGGGCTTGAATATTATTTGTGTGTAAAAAATACGCCATGTGTTCTAAAATGAAAAAAAAGATGGTGTAATCTATTATGAACCTCATGTACAATCAAATCTTTAAAGTACTTGATTAAGTTTATTATTTTCTCAGGTATTATTAGGTGATTAGTAGTAGTAGTTGATTTTTAGTGTGTAAGATTTTTTGTTAACTATATATTTTCATCACGATCATTTTCTCCATATCATCGTAAAAGTCAAATCATCGTTTTGAGGGGTTGGCATGTCGCGATATTTTATTCATTAATAAGCGACAACCCTTGATGATTTTATTAACGTGTACAGCGGGATGTCATAAATATTCACGCAATTTTAAACCTTATTCTATGTATTTTAAATGCGAACGAGAATATTTCAGATTTTGACTGAATCCCCTATTGAAACATTGCATTGGATTTACGCAAGTCTAGTTCGGAGCGACTGAATATGTTTCAATCTGTGATGAGATGAGTAGATCTGTGATCTAGTTCTCATAGCACAGTTGTTGCTTAGTTTTTCATGTTACTAAAGAAGGAAAGACGAATGTATTTTATTGTCTACTAGCTGCCCGCCCCGGCTTCGCCCGTGGTACTTACTTACATGTATTATACATACAAACCTTCTTTAAGAATCACTCTATCTATTAAAAAAAATTGGCCAAGTGCGAGTCGGACTCCCGCACTGAGGGTTCCGTACAAATTCTATTTTTGACGTATTAAAAAAACTACTGAATAGATTTCGTTCGAACCAATTTTCGTTGGTAGTTTTTATGGTAATGTACATTATATATTTATTTCAGTTCTATCATCCTCTTATTTTAGAAGTTAGAGGGGGGGGGACACACTTTTTTTCACTTTGGAAAGGTCTGTCACGCAAAGTATTCACTTTAGAAAAAACGGATTTTAGAAACCTTAATATAATTTTTAAAGACCTATCCATAGATACCCCACACGTATATGTTCAATGAAAAAAAATATTTCGAGTTTCAGTTCTGACTATGGGGACCCCCCACTTTTTTTATTTTTTTTCTATTTGCGTGTGAAAACCTTGTTGCGGTTCACAGAATACATCCACTCACTAAGTTTCAACAGTATAGTACTTATAGTTTCGGAAAAAAGTGGCTGTGACAGACTGGCGGACAGACAGACAGACAGACAGACAGACAGACATGACGAATCTATAAGGGTTCCGTTTTTTTGCCATTTTGGCTACGGAACCCTAAAAACCGCGTCAAAATCCGTTGCGTAGTTTTAAAGATCTAAGCATACATACGGACATACAGCGAAAGCGACTTTGTTTTATACTATGCATTGAAGAATGCATTTACGTGCCACAGTGGCCAGGCCAAAGCACCGGTTACCTTCAAATTGCTTCCGCCTGTTAGATCGATTGACTGCTTTCCCATAAAATAAGACAGGTCCCAAAAGATCCAGTCTCCTTACTCTCTTTGTAATCCGGTATAAAATTTTCCTAAAACAGATAGTTATGTCTGTTTGATTGGTGCTTCCGACGTATAATAATATCCGTAATGGCATAACACTATATGTTTAACCCTTGTCTAGTTCATATTTTATTAGTCGGTATGAAAAAGTTCAAGTATATCCAAATTCACTTAGAACTTAAAATTTTAATTAATATCCTTCACATAAATTGTAAGTAGATACAAAAATTATTAAGTATTAAATTACAAGTTCGTGATCATAATTACAGCGAAGTAACCGAAACGTCGCGCTTCTAAAAATGGATGAAGTCTTTTGTCTTATTTATTAAGATGTAATGGTGTGAATTTCAGAAGACAATGCCGTTCGTTTCGTGTTTATTAATAAATTGAAAACGGCAGATGTAAATTTGTTTAGACTTTGAACATTGGTCCCGTTTAACGAAGCGTGAAGAAGCATAAAGTGGTGTAAGGTATAGTATAGGTAATATTACCCTGGTTTAGGTGGGTTAATAGGGTAAAGAGGTCAAGGATGGAACCCGAGGGGTAGTATTGAGTCTATTTTAAAATTAACACGTGTTAAATTCATTCATCCGGGTATTATTTCCTGCAAACTCGTGTTTACGGTCAAAAAGGCTTAAAACGTTTTATATAGGTACTTAAAATATGGAGCTTTGGAGTTGTGGCTCGTTTTCGGAGTTTCTCAATGTGCGTTGGAAGAACATTATTTTATTAAATTGTGGGTTTGAACGTACTTTTATTTAAAGCGTATTTTATTTCAAAGAACAGCCTTCTGCCGTCCACTTATGAACGTAGCCCAAAAGTGCATTAGTATCAGCCTATTAAAGTCTCACTGCAGGGCGAAAGCCTCCATCATTTGTTCGTCAATCATGTTTTCGTTACAAATATGGGTTTTGGCTTAATCACCATGCTTGCCAAATCCGGGTGTGTTCAGGAAAATCGACTCAAAATTGGCCCGATCCAGGAATCGAACCCAGGACCTTGACCTCGGCCCGGTACTTAAACCACTAGACCATCGAGGCGTTTTGCGCCAGGATGGTCCATAACAGATCCAAAAAGGTCATATTTCTAGGAAATAAATCTTCTCAATAATTTCTAAATTAGATTTGTCACGTTTCATGCACTATTTCAACTGTTACGTATTCCATCGCTGTCAAAAACAAAAGAACTAAGTAATTTTGTAGACACGGTTAAGTAAATAATGCCTAGCATTTGGTAATAGTTGTAATAATGTAGATTTACGAGTGGAAGTGAAAGTTTAGTTAAGTGTAACTCGTGTTAACTGAGAAAATGTGCTTAAGTTAACATTGTGTCATGTCATTGGATTTTATTGACGTAAGCGATGCGTTACAGATTTTTAATTTATAAAAAGTAAGACTAATTACCACGCCTACCAAATTAATTAATGCGAAGTGTTTTTCGCATTTTATGTAAAACCGGCACAATTTTTCCCTACTGTAAATTCGAATCCAGCACCTCGAGACCACAGTAGACGAAGTTAAATAATAATAATACGCTCCGGCCGTATTCGGCCATGGCGGCTGACCTTACGATCAGCCAGGTACGCAGGATATATTATAGTGCACAAGTGAGTGCGCAAGCACAGGAGCTCTCCCTATTCCCTCACTCTCATAATTCGATGGGACAGCAATCTGATATAACCGTAGAAAGGTCAGGCGCAGGACCAACGGCTTAACGTGCCTTCCGAAGCACGGAGGAGCTCCAGATGAAATTTTTCGGTCACCCATCCGATGACTGGCATCTGCGAACGTTGCTTAACTTTAGCAACCGCTGGCCCAGTGCGCTAACCACTGCGCCACGTCTACACAGACTCCATGACCTGGTCCTCATCGGAAGGGCACCTCCGATAAGCCTGTCTTGTTCTACACATCAGTCACTCAGGCGCATGTCGGCGCGTTATCTGTTCTTAATTTAGATCCTTGTTGTTACATTCATGCAACGTTATTTCCGTGACTATCCGTGAGTAATCATTGACTATTATATAAAAATAAGGAGGTTCGGTTTGCGGGTTTGCTCGCATTTTCTATCGCCCTTTTCCCCTCCATATCGTCCTGCCAAAAATATCAATAGGTGCTCAGAGTGGACTTCCTCTCTGCTCAGAGTGTAGGGAGACCGGAGAAAGTACGGGGATTATAAAAGTATTTAAGAGAGGTAGAGCTTAGTGGAACTTCCACTCGAATGATCCGCTCGTCGTAAGAAGTACCCTCACCTGTAAGGTGAGGGTAATAAAAGTAGTAATAAAAGTATGTATAAGTTAAGACTTAACACCTGTATCAGTCATACATTCGATGCAAACATGACTACAGGTATTAAGAGGGTTGTTAAGAAAACGCTACAATGTATTTTTCTTGTTATGAAAGCACTTTGATATTGGCCTACAGTAACTTTGCGTATGATATCGAGGATTTGAACGGGAATCAACTCGCACATACAAGTGTTAAGTTGATTGTATTCAATGCGTGGCCTCTAGCATGTCGACTTATTAGGAACAACGCACGGTCACAAAAATACACAGCCATAAGAGGGGCATTCGCCAAAATGACATGATAATTATTGCGATCTTCGGACATTTGACTCAGCGCCATCTCTTGACGGATCATGATGCACACCCGGGGCAGTATTAAATAAAGACTCTCTCTCTCTGTACTGAGGAGTGAAGTAGCATAACTACTTACGCGCGTGACTATTGTCCTGAACGGGGAAGAGTGAAAGTACGCTTTATATTTTCTCCAGTCATGTTAAGAATTTCACCGAGAAAAGAATAGTTTGTAAAAGTAATGTATATACCTTACGCATCAACGCATTGGTAAAACTTCCTTACCTCGACACCTACACATCAATAAAATGTACATATTTATTTTAGGTAACCTTTTTTAAACTAAATAAGGAAATATAAAATTCTTTTGCTATTTATGTGAGTGACACGCATCATGTTTCTTCAATCATACAGAACATAACTCCCTAATTTATTACCATGCACTACTACGCGAACTATATGAGAGCGGAACCAATTGACTTTCAATTATTGTATCTGTTGTCCGGTTTCTATTCCGGTATGAAAGTATCCTCCATTTTGTAAATACCTTTATTTGCGTAGGAAGCTACATTTATAGATAAGAGCGTCGCTCTTAAATTAAGAGAGTAAGGTGAATAAAGTTCTCCAGAGTTCAGCTGGGGAGGGTATAAGGTTTTTAAAGTTGGCAACGCATCTGCGACCATTTTGAAATGGTTATAGTCGTCGTAGTTAGCGGCCCTCGCAAAAAATGAAAAGAGGTTTAAACTCACTTTTAATCTAATTTCTTTGTTTTCCTTTTGTTACAGTTCCGTCCGCACCACAGAATCTCTCGGTTAACCTCGTGACGTCGACCGAGATCCACTTATCATGGGCCCCGCCGCTAACGTTCACACCTCATCAGCTCCCGCCCCTCCCCGAGAAGAAGACTCCTAAACCTGAAGACCTCCTCGTCCTTCCCAAGAAGAAAGTGGAACACCAGTCAGACGAACCAGTCAATGATGTTATAGGCCCCAACGATCAAGATATACCGGAGAAGAAAGACTTTGAGTATGCTCCCTACAGCTGGTATAAAAGCGAGAAACAGAAGTACAATGATGACTACTCATCTTCCGATATGATGATGGATACCTACAGAGGCAAGAGAGAGAGACGATCCCACCGCCATAGGAAGAGACGGCAAGACAATAGCACGGATACGAAGAATTTGAATATGGAAACTGAGACGCATCAGACCTTGGAGATGGATACTCCAATAGACGTAGTGAAGAAGTCTTACACACCGAAGACTCAGATCGCATACGTTCTTTACTACGAGCAAGGCGTTCCACGATTCGATATCACTACAGTGGAATCTGTGCCTTCTCCAGCAGATGTTAAGGCTCGGAATGCCTTTTCAAGCGATTTAGGGATGACGGAGTACTCCACCAAGAACCTGACTTTGGTGAACACCTCCGGAAAGGTTACGACTGTCGTCGGATTCCGGTTGAAGAATTTGAGTGAGTATAAGGTTATAATTTATAACAGGTTTATTTTTAACGCCTTGATGGTCTAGTGGACTAAGAACCGGACCATGGTCTCGAGGTCCTGGGTTCGATTCCTGGCTATGGCAAAATTTGTGTCGATTCTCCTGAACACAGCCCGGGTTTGTGATCACCAACTCGCATTTGGCAAGCGTGCTGATTGAGCCAAAACCCATCTTTGTAACGAAAAAATGATTTCAAATGATGGAGGCCTTTGCTCTGCAGTAGGACATTAACAGGCTGATACTTTTTTTTCCTTTTCTTTCTATAAAGGTTCTTTCGAATACACATAAATATGCTGTAATAACATTTCGTCCTAAATAAATACATGCGTCATTAGTTTACTAGGTATGAATCCATTTTGTTCATCTTTAAATTGAATATTATGTTCTATTTTCCTGAAACGTGAAACGTTAACCGGCCGGAATTGACGCTGGCTTGACGAAGCGAATTATGTTGGATATTGTCCAAGCAGTAAAATTTTTGATTTATAATAACAATGGGATTTTATATATCTCTATATTTTCCTCGAAATTCATGGAATTTTTAAAACATCTCGTAAATTTCTTGTGACTGCTAATTTGGTTTAATGTTATTTTTAAATCCAATTGGAAATAAAACATTTTATGCTCATTGTGGTTTGAAATGTATTGTAATCATAAATAATCTAGCTGTAGGTTATTCGTTTCTCGTCAAGACCTTTCGACGATTTCAACAACTAAACATTGTATTAGCTATCACGCCTTACTGAATTCCATTGACAAAAAATCGAAGTATCAATGAATTAATGTTAATGTTAATTTAATGGCTATTTTGAGTAAGAATACCCAAGCAAGTTGTTTTTTAACCTCGGTTTACTTCCATCCATTAACTAGAAATCGCAGTCAAAAACATTAATTTAAATCATAATTTATTGTCTTTTTGTATTTCAGAACCCTTCACCCCCTACAAGATCTGGGTCCGTGCGTTCTACAATTTCCCCCTAGATGGCGTATCATCTTCAGACCTGCTAGAACGACTTAGTAACAAGTCTGAACCGATTTACGTACTCACAGACGTCGTGCCGCCTTCTCCGCCCAAGATATTGAACCTGACTTGCGATATGCCTAAACGTGAGTATGAGTTTTTGTTGTACAGATTTAATAAAATTGAAACTACTTTGAAACGGATATAATCGCGGTATAATTTTAAACTACATACCTACATATTTACAGGATAACCCGACACCTTTTCAGGAGCCGTGGTCATGGAGCGACTCTATTGTTATACCGCGATTATATCCGTTCAAAAGTAGTTTTATTAAATGAGTAACAGTCGCGTAAACCTCAGAAAACATTTTGTACGGATTCGTTTAGGTTTTAGTATAGGAAGGAACACACTAGGCCGAAAAAACGAGACCGAATTTCGGCGGGATAACGCCCCCAATGTGTTTTAAATGAAGGATGGCATACCCTGCTGAAATTACGTCGCGTAATATCTCTACCACCAGGCATGTGCAGAATACCAGCGCCATGGGACGTACAACGTCACGTGGCATGTATGCTGAGCACTGGCCTTTTGAGTGTGTATCTTATTCTGATTTTGTTTGTAGTTTTATTTTTAATTTTTAGTTTATGATTGTGTTGAATTTGATGTACATGTTTACACTCAATAAACGATTTCTTTCTTCGTTCTAATTTGTATAGAAAATCAACTTCGGTTGCGTTTTTTCCGCTTAGTGTGTTTCTACCCTTAAACTTAAAGTACTTGATATTATAACATGCGGTCTTTTAGAAACATTATATCTGTTAAGAAAACCGCATAACAACCGTTGCGTAGTTTAAAATATGTGATCAGCATTGAGAAGGAGAGACGCGAAGAGATCTTGTTTTTAATAACGTTAGGTATTGATATTTATATTAAGCTGCTGTAATGGCGCCCGGAGGATATTCGTCATTTTAATCATTCATATCATTTTATTTTGTTTATCTTTATTTATTACCATCTCAGCCAATAGACTGTCGCTGAACTCTCTCCCGCAATGCTTAGTGCATAATATAACTGGTGTAGTGGTTAGAGCGCTATGCTCAAACCTTGGAGGTCGTGGGTTCAATCCCGCGGGGAACACTTTTCACTTTGTGGTGGTTTTCCCAGTTTGGTGAGGATGATTCCGTGCTTTGGAAGGCACGTTAAACCGTGGGTCTTGATTATGATCGAAATGGTCTAGTTTCCCCTGTTAAGGAGGAGGTTGCGGAGGTCAGACGACAGTCGCTCCATTGTAATAACCAGGCCGGTCAATTCAGGATCATAGTCGTAGTGTACCCTGGGCTCCGAGGCAATGGCCAAGGATGCAACCGGGATAAGCGCTAGGATGATGGTGCTAAGGGCATAGTTTGTCCTTAGACTTTTGTAAACTTTTAATCACAATAACTGTTTGTATATTTTATTTGAAGCATTTTTACATGTTTATAATTTTAAAAACACAATAACTGTATTAATTTCCAGGCACCCTGAACCTGCAATGGCGTCAACCGGTCGAGTACAACAATTCATTGGACCAGTACGTGGTCACTCTACGCAAGATTCCCGAACTGCAGCCACGGACGAGGTTGACGTTGCCGACTAATAAGAACGATATCGAGACTACTATCAGTGTGGTGAGTGATTTAGATGATGACAAGTCCACAGTTCTTCACATATTTCTTCACTAATTTGTGTTTGAGTCATACAAAAATGTGGTAAAGTTGATTAAATGCAACGAGTCGCGCTTATCAATATATGTATGGGCTAAAGCTCCACTAATATGCGTGACAAAATATAAACTTTGAGTGCCGAAGTATACAGGTCTGCCGAAGTGGCACAAGAAGTAGGAATTGGTTTATCCACTCCCCTTTGTAAGAATGTTTAGGTACTGGCTGTGAAACTTATATTATAGCTTGTAATGTATTAGGTTGCTTTGCGGAGTTATCGCGTTGATCATCAACGTTGATATATAGCAACAAAAACCCAACAATAGCATACAATTAGAAATAATCCCTGTAGTATTTATAAGTACAACGCACTTAAAAATTAGTTCACTGGCGTGTCACCAGAGTGAATTAAATTGCCATTGCTCCATTTTAGTTTATGCGTCAATTGAGTTGCGTGCAATTGACAATGATCTATGTTGCACTTGCATGCGTGGACTGCAATAAAGAGTACGTTGATACGCAAGTTACAATACGTCAAGCCAGCCAGCCATCTTGCGCAGATCGTCACATTACCTCAGGCCAGAGGGCGTCCTACACTGAGCTTTTTGGGACACTTTCTAAACGCGGTATCCACTCCAGAACTTGTTTACCCCAAGGGTTGTTAGTTAGTTAGGGTCAGTAACGGTTAAGCCGTAGAACCGACAACCTTTCTTAGGTTTTAGGCCTGATCCTAGATCCGATCGCGTATCTTGGCGACGTTTTTGGACTGATAATGTAGATTGGTGAAGCAAAACATGTGCTATTGATTGTTACAGGAGGTGGAACTTTGGAACGTGACACGCTACGAAGTTAAAATATACGCGGTTACGCAGTCTGTGGCCCGGCCTAACGTGCTCATCAACGGATCTGAGTCTCCTCCAGAGGTAAGTTTCGTTATGATGGTTCTGAATCCTAAGTCAAGATCATAAAGTTCAGATTCAGATTCAGATACTTTATTGCATGCTACATCAATGATGTTCCATTCAATATTATGATCTATTGTACCATTGTCTGGGTAATGCATTTGGGGAAACATCTGCGATTATTTTGGTGTTGCTGATATACATTTGATTTTATTTATTTATTACCATATAAAAAATAACATAAAAATCTTTACATAATTGCCGCACACTTAAAACACTGAGGTTTGTTTTGACGCGGCCTGAGTTGACAATTTGACACATAATAGGTACCTACATTATACATGGGTGGTGGTGATGATTACCTAAAGTGACCCTTTTCGCGGTTGGTACAACATAGATGATGCTCCGACCCTGCCTAATGTCTAATAAGGGCAGGAGGATGGATGGTGTAATGATACGTCGAGCATTGAGCAGTATACATGTTTTACATAATTAATTTCGCGTTAAGTATTCTTAAGTCATTGTAACATGGTTTATTTATTTTCGCAGGAGGTGTCGAGTGAGTGGTGCGCGGCCCACACAGAAGCTATGTTGCCAGGCGCGGCGCCGGTCGCGACGGGCGGCGTCCATACTGCCGCATTGCTTGCCATTGCGCCAATAGCGTTGCTTGCCGCTGTGGGCGTGGCTTTAGTTTATTGGAGGTAAGCTTGAACACAAAACAAGGACGGGCCCGCCGCTGTAGTGGTCAGAAACTCTGAACTCTTTTTTTTATTATTTTTAAAAAAGGTTGACCGTTGTGATCGATAACACTATTCTTAGCGGAAAGGGTAGGGTCATTATCAAAAGCAAATTCGGAAAAGTAGTTAACAAATCACTTGTAAAGCACACACATTTGTTTTGAAATTTTTCATTGATATATGACAAGGAAATCAAGTTCTGTTTAAAGTGTGATTTATCTTACTTCTGTTTATTTGAATGTTATTTGAATTGTACACAGATGCCGCTCTCGGCTTAGCAAGTGCGTGAGTGCCGTGTACAACTACTTGGAGGAAGGCGGAGAGATGGCGGCCCGGGCACCGCTCAATGCTTACAAGAAGCCTGGTAAGATGAGTTTCTGAATTGTATTCCCGCTAGACAGCGTTACGTTGACAGAGAGTTTTGTAATTGATCTACAATAAAGTAATATTCGTTGTAGTTACACATTTTCGCTTATTACGATAAGTTGGACTTGCGAACAAAGATGCAAATATTGACTAATCAAATGTTGATTGAACGAGTTATCGTATCATGTTTCTCGATCAATATCAATGAATGAGCAAACGATTCAGTTTAACGAAATAATACTAGTGTAAATAAGAAACAAAACAAAAACAAACGAGCCAACATATCATCTCACTCCCTTACCTTACCTTTTTAAAACGATTGTTGATCATAATGGTCTTTCGAGCCAGATGATGATTCTTCTACGTCCAGCTGTAGATCCTGTCTAGATGATTATAATAATAAAACACTTTAACAATAATTTTCATTTCATTTTTTCACAACATCACATACATTAATCTGATCCCGTGTTAAGTAGCTTAAGCACTTGTGTTACAGACATCAGAATCAACAACTTAAATAGATACATATAACATGCAGACCAGGACAAACAGACATGTTCATGCACACAAATGTTTGTCCTGTGCGGGGATCGAACCCGCGTTCTCTTGCGTAATAGGCAACATCTTGACCATTACACCAAGCCGGTCTTCAAACAATCTCTGTTAACAGTTGTGAACTGCTCGCCTCTCCGGTCCTGCGCGTCGGGGTCGGCTAGCGGAGACGCGCGCGAGGTTGCCGCGCGTCCGCCGCGCATGGCCGGGCCGCAGCACCCCGCCGTGCCCGCCACTGACTTTCCTAAACACGTGGCCGCACTGCACGCCGACGGAGATATCGGGTTCAGGTTAGTGACAGACCGGTGACGTTTCCAATTTAGGTCAGTGACTTTTGCGACTTGCTGCCGTCCATTTCAGCTGAGATGATCCCGGTGACAGTTTATCATGGAAAATCGTCAGTATCCTTATTTATAAGACCCTATGGAATATTGAGAAAAAAGTGAGAAAAAGATCTCATCGCTTAGCTTTTTCTGTCAGAGAAGGGCTTTTTAACAGTAAATAGCTTTATCACTCTGTGAGATGCAGATGTAAGCTACATGGCAGTGACCTCCGGAACTTTGCAAAACACGTGGCTGCGTTGTCTGCCGTCGTAAATGTTGGATGCAGGTCATTCAGTCGTTAGGTTAGTGACCCTTTTGAGAATAGGCACCGTGCAGAAACTATACAGGGCGCTAAAATCCCGATTTTTATCTGTGGTTTGACAGTAAAATTTGACATTTAGCGTGAAAGTTTCGAATAAAAGTCACTAGATGGCAGAGTCATCGCTATGCACGGTGCCTATACTTTCCCCCTCCGATCCTGCGCGTCTGGATCGGCCAGCGGAGACACGCGCGAGCCTGCCGCTCGTCCGCCGCGCATGGCCGGGCCGCAGCACCCCGCCGTGCCCGCCACTGACTTCCCCAAGCACGTGGCCGCGCTGCACGCAGACGGGGATATCGGGTTCAGGTTAGTGGTAACTTCTGCGAGTTGTTGGTAATATGACACCAATCCGACTTGCTATAGTCTATTTCAGCTAAGATAATCCCGGTGACAGTTTTTACAAAGGAAAATATGGAGTGTTCTAAAGTGTTATTACCTATAGAAAATCATAAAACATAGCGAAAATCTTCTCGTTACAAGCCGTTTCTGTCGGAGAAAGTCTTCCTGACAGTAAAGAGCTTTACCACTCTGCGAGATGCTGAGACATGTTAACTACACTGCAG
Organism: Nomophila noctuella; assembly: GCA_958496325.1. Classification (NCBI taxonomy): domain Eukaryota; kingdom Metazoa; phylum Arthropoda; class Insecta; order Lepidoptera; family Crambidae; genus Nomophila; species Nomophila noctuella. The sequence goes on along the minus strand of OY292506.1, from coordinate 7,048,739 downwards.
TGACCTCCGGGATGTTAAATTCAGGTAAGTGAGTTCCGCTGTCACAGCCTAGTGCTTGCTAGTTACGTACTTTTTGAGGCATGAAGCCACGTTGAACGTCGACGAATATTTAATTTATTTATTTATTTACACGTGGCTGACGTCGTGAATGTTGGATGCAGATCAGTCAGTCAGCCGTCAAGTAAGTGACGCTTGTGATTACTCTCCCCCCCCGATCCTGCGCGTCGGGGTCGGCTAGTGGGGACGCGCGCGAGCCGTGCGCGCGTCCGCCGCGCATGGCCGGGCCGCAGCACCCCGCCGTGCCCGCCACAGACTTCCCCAAGCACGTGGCCGCGCTGCACGCCGACGGAGATATTGGGTTCAGGTTGGTGACAGACGGGTGACGTTGTTGGTAATATGACACCAATTCGACTTGCTGTAGTCTATTTCAGCTAGGATCCCGGTGACAGTATGTTTACAATGGAAACCAGACAGTAGGTGTAGAACTCAGCAGTCGATGGTTTCACCGATCAAATCCGGGCACATTGTAAGAACGGTAGAGGGATAATTGAGAATGAGACTGACGTAATAAGACCCTACGGAATATCATAATATGTACACAGTGAGAAAAAAATCTCCTCGCTTAAAGCCTTTTCTGTCTGAGAAGGTCTTCTTGAAAGTAAAGAGCTTTACCACTCGGCAAGATGCTGGGAGATGTAAGCTACACGGCAGTTACCTCCAAGGGATGATAAATCAGGTTAGTGACTTCCGCAAGAGGTTTGTAATGTCACAGCATCTAGTGCTTTCTAGTTACGGACTTTTTGAGGCATGTAGCCACATTAAAAGTCGACGGAAATATTGGATCACGGTGAGTGACCTCGGTGAAATTAATATACGAGAGTATTTAGGTGCCATCCCGCCATGACGGTTACGAACTTTGCAAAACACGTGCCTGCCGTCGTGAACGTTGGATGCAGGTCAGTCAGTCAGTCCTCAGGTTAGTTGCCTATGTGAGAATACTCTCCCCCTTCGATCTTGCGCGTCGGGGTCGGCCAGCGGAGACGCGCGCGAGGTTGCCGCTCGTCCGCCGCGCATGGCGGGGCCGCAGCACCCCGCCGTGCCCGCCACAGACTTCCCCAAGCACGTGGCCGCGCTGCACGCCGACGGAGATATCGGGTTCAGGTTAGTCACCATAGTGAGAAATAAGTCGCCTTCCTTAAGGTCCTTTCTGTCAGAGAAGGTCTTCTAGACAGTAAAGAGCTTCACCACTCCTTGCAACGCTTCGACGGGCTCTACTGACTTCCCGAAACACGTGGCCGTGCTCCACACCGACGGAGATATTGGGTTCAGGTTGGTGACAACTTCTGCGAGTTGTTGGTAATATGACACCAGTCCGACTTGCTATAGTCCATTCCAGCTAGGATCCCGGTGACAGTTTGTTTACAATGGGAAACCGATATTAAATGTAGAACTCAGCAGTCAATTGTTTCAACGATCAAATCCAGGCCCATTGCAAGAACGGTAGAAGGATAATTGAGAACGATACTGACGTATTAAGATCCGGAAAATCATAATACATAGTGAGAAAAATCTCCTTGCTTATAGCCTTTTCTGTCTGAGAAGGTCTTCTCGACAGTAAAGAGCTTTATACCACTCTGCGAGATCCAGATGTAAGCTACACGGCAGTGACCTCCGGGAGTTGTTATATTCAGGTTAGTGACTGCCGCTGTCACAGCACCCCTACTTGCTAGTTACGCACTTTTTGAAACATGTAGCCACGTCGTACGTGGCTACATGGCTACAACATACGTTGTACGTCGACGGAAATAGTGGATCACGGTCAGTGGCCTCGGTGAAATGAATATACGAGAATATTTAGGTGCCATGACGCCATGACGGTAACGAACTTTACAAAACACGTGCCTGCTGTCGTGAATGTTGGATGCAGATAGTCAGTCAGCCCTCAGGTTAGTGACCTATGTGAGAATACTCTCCCCTCCGGTCCTGCGCGTCTGGGTCGGCCAGCGGAGACGCGCGCGAGCCGTGCGCGCGTCCGCCGCGCATGGCCGGGCCGCAGCACCCCGCCGTGCCCGCCACAGACTTCCCCAAGCACGTGGCCGCGCTGCACGCCGACGGGGATATCGGGTTCAGGTTGGTGAACATAGTAAAAATAAGTCTTCTCGCTTAAGGTCCTTTCTGTCAGATAATGTCTTCTTGACAGTAAAGAGCTTTACCACTCTTTGCAACGCTTCGACGGGCTCTACTGACTTCCCGAAACACGTGGCCGCGCTGCACGCCGACGGAGATATTGGCTTCAGGTTGGTGATCATAGTGAGAAGAAAGTCTACTCGCTTAAAGCCTTTTCTGTCAGAAAGGGTCTTCTTGACAGTAAAGAGCTTTACCACTCTTTGCAACGCTTCGACGGGCTCTACTGACTTCCACAAGCAGTGAGTAGTGAGATTGTTGTGAAGTGATCACCGCTGTCCATTGCAATTAACAACCGCACAAGGGTCGCAGATGCATTGCCTACCTTACAAACCACAATCACCAACACAAATATAGCACAACAGTTAGAAAGTGCTATTTCACTGTGATCTTCGGTAACGTGGAGTTACTTCCTCAGAGGAGCGGCTCATTCGAGTGGAAGTTCTATACATATAGTGGTTTTAGTCCTAAGCCAATTTTGTTTATTGTTACAGCAAAGAGTACGAGATTGTAGTCGCCAGATCAGCAGCGCTGGGCCACACGAGTCACCACAGCCATCGTCCAGAGAACAGACTGAAGAATAGATATTTAAATATAACTGCATGTAAGTATGAATGATTTTATTTCGTCCAAGCCAGGACATGCTCTTACTATAATTTGGATTCGTTCCAACCATGATATTGTTTTCGTGACTAACCAAAATTATGCACAGAGTCGGCGTATTATATCAAGTTCGTTTTAAGCAAATGTAAAAAAATATAGTCGGGGTGACTGCCACCTCCAGACAGATGTTAATCCAATAGTTTTGTCAGTTAATTCATAACTAGCGACTTCGTCCAACTTTCATCACCTGTTTTATTCCCTTAAGGGGTACAATTTATCAAAATACTTCAGTCCGATCCGTTAAGTGGTTTGGGTTGTGCGTTGATAGATCCATTGTCAGTCAGTATATTTAAATATTTCTTTTTTCAAATATCTCTCCCTTTCCCCCACATTTCCGTGATCAAAAGTACCCTACGTTCACCCGGGATAGTGTAGCTAGCCAACTGTGAAAGAATTATTCAAATTGGTCCAGTAGTTTATGAGTTTATTCGTTGCATACAAAAATACAAATCTTTTCTCTTTATTTTATTTATCTATACAAATATTATAAAGAGGAAAGGTTTGATTTTTTGTTTGTTTGTTTGTTTGTATGAATTGAATAGGCTCCGAAACTACTTGGCAGATTTGAAAAATTCTTTCACTGTTGGAAAGCTACATTCACCCAGAGTAACATCCCAACTAATATTATAAATGCGAAAGTAACTCTGTCTGTCTGTCTGTCTGTCTGTCTGTCTGTCTGTCTGTCTGTCTGTCTGTCTGTTACGCTTTCCCGCTTAAACCTCGCAACCGATTTTGATGAAATTTGGTACAGACAATCTTTAGACCCCGAGACAGAACATAGGCTACTTTTTGACCCATTCCAACCCCCCACTTCCCCGAAATGAGGGGGTGGAAGTTTGTATGGAAAATCTAAACTACTTGAGTTAGACGCTTGAAATTTGGCATGCAGGTCCCTTAGTAAACTTGATGCTTAGTTGCAAAAGGATATAGCAAAATTCCCACGGGAACGGGAGTTAGCGGGAAAAAACATTTGTATAATGAAAACCGACATCCACGCGGACGAAGTCGCGGGCGGCCGCTAGTAGGCTATATTTTATCCCGGTACGGGAAGTAGTTCCCCCGGGACGCGGCTGAAACCGCGTGACGGGCCGCTAGTCTTTAATATTAATGTAGATACAAACTAACATAAATTACATTACTAACTGTACCAATGTCGGCAGACGACCACTCTCGCGTGTGCGTGTCGGCGGGCGGTCGCTGCGGCGCGGCGGGCTGCGTGGGCGCCGCGGGATCCGCCCCCCGCGCGCCCTGCTGCGACTACGTCAACGCCAACTTCATAGACGGCATGCTGCCCGAGCTGCATCCGCAGGCCCTAAGACGAATCAGGCGTAAACTGGAAAGGATGCGGCGGCCGCAGAGGTCAGTTTAAACTCTTTTGATTTGACTAGGCAGCGAAGTAAATTGATATAGAGACTCTAGAAGCCTGAAAAGAGCGCTGCACTGCTCCCAAACAGGAGGCACAGTATATATGCAACGCACATGGTACCGGCCCCTCCACAAGGGGCGTAGTTTGTACACATGGAGGCGTGGCTCCGCTCCCAATGATTGAAATGGTCTGCAAGCGTTGGTATTCGACACTTGAGCATGTAGCTCTTCGCTACGTATACGGCATTGTGTACAAAGCTGAGTGGGCGCGGTCGGGTCCGCCCCCCGCGTGCCCTGCTGCGACTACGTCAACGCCAACTTCATAGATGGCATGCTGCCCGAGCTGCATCCGCAGGCTCTGAGGAGGATCCGGCGGAAGCTGGAGAGGATGCGGCGGCCGCAGAGGTTGGTTAATGTAACACTTAATTTGACTGAAAGCTAATTAAGATGATGTAGGGACTCTAGGAGCCTGAAAAGAGCATTAGAACCGCTCCTAAACAAGCAGCGTAGTATACACACAACGTACATGGTACCGCCCACACACAAGGGGCGGAGTTTGTACACATAGAGGCGTGGCTCCGCTCCCAAAGATTGAAATAGTCCGCAAGGGTTTGTATCCGACATTTGAGCGTGTAGCTCTTCGCTAAGTATACGGCGGTGTCTACAAAGATGCGTGGGTGCAGTGGGGTCGGCCCCCCGCGCGCCCTGCTGCGACTACGTCAACGCCAACTTCATCGACGGCATGCTGCCCGAGCTGCATCCGCAGGCGCTGAGGAGGATCCGGCGGAAGCTGGAGAGGATGCGGCGGCCGCAGAGGTCAGTTTCTAGATTACTCCGCGTTAAAACAGAAGGCGCAGTGTCAACACAACGCACACGGTACTGGCCCGCTTACAAGGGCGGAGTTTGCACACACAGGGGCGCGGCTTCGCTCCCAAACTTGATCGCGTTGCTCTTTGTTAAGTATAGGCACCGTGCAGAAACTATAGAGGGCGCTAAAATCACGATTTTTTTTCTGTGGTTTGACAGTAAAATTTGACATTTAGTCTAAAAGTTTCGAATATGAGTTACTAGATGGAAGAATAAGGCACCGTGTTTTTCCGTGGTTTGACAGTAGAATTACCGACATTGAGAGTAGAAATGTTGAATATGAGTCACGAGATGTCAGAGTCATGGCAACGCACGGTGCCTATACGGCGGTGTGTACAAAGATGCGTGGGTGCGGCGGGGTCCGCCCCGCGCGCGCCCTGCTGCGACTACGTCAACGCCAACTTTATAGATGGCATGCTGCCCGAGCTGCATCCGCAGGCGCTGAGGAGAATCCGGAGGAAGCTGGAGAGGTTGCGGCGGCCGCAGAGGTTAGTTTATATATCGCTTACGAACGAAGAACGAAGTACGGACTCTAGGCGCCTGAAAAGAGCATTTCACCGCTCTCAAACAGGAGGCGGAGAATATAAACAACGCACACGCTACCGCCCCTCCTCAAAGGGCGGAGTTTGTACACATGGAGGCGTGGCTTCGCTCCCAAAGATTGAAATGGTCCGCAAAGGTTTGTATCCGACACTTGAGCGTATGGCTCTTCGCTTAAGTATACGGCGGTGTCAGCAAAGTTGAGTGGGCGCGGCGGGATCCGCCCCGCGCGCGCCCTGCTGCGACTACGTCAACGCCAACTTCATAGATGGCATGCTGCCTGAGCTGCATCCGCAGGCGCTGAGGAGGATCCGGCGGAAGCTGGAGAGGTTGCGGCGGCCGCAGAGGTTAGTTTATATATCACTTACGAACGAAGAACGAAGTACGGGCTCTAGGAGCCTGAAAAGAGCATTTCCCGCTCCTAGACAAGAAGCGGACTGTATACACAACGTACATGGTACCGCCCCCACAAGGGGCGGAGTTTGCACACATAGGGGCGCGGCTCCGCTCCCAAACTTGATCGATTGCTCCGCTCCCAAACTTGATCGATTTGCTATATGTAAAGAATGCGAAAACTGTGTTGAGTGACATTTGGGTTACGAACGGTAGACGCAGAGGTGAGTGCCTTAATACGCAATCTTGTTTGTGAAGTTCAGTTACCGAGGCAAGATGATGTAGTGAATATAAGCATCTTAAAAGGGTACCGTCGACAAAAGAAAAATAAGGGGCGGGGTTTGCTTCCTAACTAGACGCAGGAGTGACTTAGAGTATGATTTCCTGCGTGTGTGCGGTCTATGCGTATCAAAAGTATATCTTCGTAAATATTATCTTGGGCACCTTTCTAAAATCAAAATGAGATTATAGAGCATGTATCTTCTTTCTCAGACAACCATCGACAAAGCCAGTCAAGCCGCCACCCAACCTAGCCGAAGGCATAGAGTCTGCCTTCCTCAACATCGAGTTCTCCGGAATCGTGGAGTCGGACGAGCAGAACGAAGATTCGGACAGCGACCACAGCGACGACGATTGCGAGTTGGATGACGTTTATGTTGATATTGGTGAGTGGAGTTTAGTTTAATTGTAGCTATGATAGATAGATAAATAAATTATTTATTTACAAAAACATACAGGCACACAACATTAAAATGTACATAAGGAATTAAAATATCATCTATGAGAGTAACCACTTCCACTGTCACTTTTAAATAAGTTTTTATGCTAAGGGCAGCAAATAAGCAAGCGGGTAAAGTTTCAGGATAGCTGTATGACATGCCAGTTTATATCTCAACAGGATTATTGAAATAAAAAACATAAAGATAGTAGGACTTTTTTCAAAACTCCTCCTTCTTACTTTTTATATCTGTACTATATTTTATTTATTAAAAAACAACATATAAGTCGCGTACGTTCTAGTAACATTTTCTATTAATCGATTTATTTATTGATAGAGTTTAGGTTGTATTGAAGTTATATCGAAAGTGCATTGAGTTTGAAACTTCTTTATTTCCAAGATGGCGTCCCAACTCGCGTCAAGCTCGAGTGGCTGATATGGCGGCGGCGGTACATCGCGACGCAGGGCCCCACGCCGGCCACGCTGGACGCGTTCTGGCGCATGATCTGGCAGCACCGCGTGCACACCATCGTCATGATCACCAACCTCGTGGAGCGCGGCAGGGTGAGTACACTGGCACACTGGCACACTGGCACACCAGGCTGAGAGGATAATGTACCGACACGCGTCAAGCTCGAGTGGCTGATATGGCGGCGGCGGTACATCGCGACGCAGGGCCCCACGCCGGCCACGCTGGACGCGTTCTGGCGCATGATCTGGCAGCACCGCGTGCACACCATCGTCATGATCACCAACCTCGTGGAGCGCGGCAGGGTGAGTACACTGGCACACTGGCACACTGGCACACCAGGCTGAGAGGATAATGTACCGACACGCGTCAAGCTCGAGTGGCTGATATGGCGGCGGCGGTACATCGCGACGCAGGGCCCCACGCCGGCCACGCTGGACGCGTTCTGGCGCATGATCTGGCAGCACCGCGTGCACACCATCGTCATGATCACCAACCTCGTGGAGCGCGGCAGGGTGAGTACACTGGCACACTGGCACACTGGCACACCAGGCTGAGAGGATAATGTACCGACACGCGTCAAGCTCGAGTGGCTGATATGGCGGCGGCGGTACATCGCGACGCAGGGCCCCACGCCGGCCACGCTGGACGCGTTCTGGCGCATGATCTGGCAGCACCGCGTGCACACCATCGTCATGATCACCAACCTCGTGGAGCGCGGCAGGGTGAGTACACTGGCACACTGGCACACTGGCACACCAGGCTGAGAGGATAATGTACCGACACGCGTCAAGCTCGAGTGGCTGATATGGCGGCGGCGGTACATCGCGACGCAGGGCCCCACGCCGGCCACGCTGGACGCGTTCTGGCGCATGATCTGGCAGCACCGCGTGCACACCATCGTCATGATCACCAACCTCGTGGAGCGCGGCAGGGTGAGTACACTGGCACACTGGCACACTGGCACACCAGGCTGAGAGGATAATGTACCGACACGCGTCAAGCTCGAGTGGCTGATATGGCGGCGGCGGTACATCGCGACGCAGGGCCCCACGCCGGCCACGCTGGACGCGTTCTGGCGCATGATCTGGCAGCACCGCGTGCACACCATCGTCATGATCACCAACCTCGTGGAGCGCGGCAGGGTGAGTACACTGGCACACTGGCACACTGGCACACCAGGCTGAGAGGATAATGTACCGACACGCGTCAAGCTCGAGTGGCTGATATGGCGGCGGCGGTACATCGCGACGCAGGGCCCCACGCCGGCCACGCTGGACGCGTTCTGGCGCATGATCTGGCAGCACCGCGTGCACACCATCGTCATGATCACCAACCTCGTGGAGCGCGGCAGGGTGAGTACACTGGCACACTGGCACACTGGCACACCAGGCTGAGAGGATAATGTACCGACACGCGTCAAGCTCGAGTGGCTGATATGGCGGCGGCGGTACATCGCGACGCAGGGCCCCACGCCGGCCACGCTGGACGCGTTCTGGCGCATGATCTGGCAGCACCGCGTGCACACCATCGTCATGATCACCAACCTCGTGGAGCGCGGCAGGGTGAGTACACTGGCACACTGGCACACTGGCACACCAGGCTGAGAGGATAATGTACCGACACGCGTCAAGCTCGAGTGGCTGATATGGCGGCGGCGGTACATCGCGACGCAGGGCCCCACGCCGGCCACGCTGGACGCGTTCTGGCGCATGATCTGGCAGCACCGCGTGCACACCATCGTCATGATCACCAACCTCGTGGAGCGCGGCAGGGTGAGTACACTGGCACACTGGCACACTGGCACACCAGGCTGAGAGGATAATGTACCGACACGCGTCAAGCTCGAGTGGCTGATATGGCGGCGGCGGTACATCGCGACGCAGGGCCCCACGCCGGCCACGCTGGACGCGTTCTGGCGCATGATCTGGCAGCACCGCGTGCACACCATCGTCATGATCACCAACCTCGTGGAGCGCGGCAGGGTGAGTACACTGGCACACTGGCACACTGGCACACCAGGCTGAGAGGATAATGTACCGACACGCGTCAAGCTCGAGTGGCTGATATGGCGCCGGCGGTACATCGCGACGCAGGGCCCCACGCCGGCCACGCTGGACGCGTTCTGGCGCATGATCTGGCAGCACCGCGTGCACACCATCGTCATGATCACCAACCTCGTGGAGCGCGGCAGGGTGAGTACACTGGCACACTGGCACACTGGCACACCAGGCTGAGAGGATAATGTACCGACACGCGTCAAGCTCGAATGGCTGATATGGCGGCGGCGGTACATCGCGACGCAGGGCCCCACGCCGGCCACGCTGGACGCGTTCTGGCGCATGATCTGGCAGCACCGCGTGCACACCATCGTCATGATCACCAACCTCGTGGAGCGCGGCAGGGTGAGTACACTGGCACACTGGCACACTGGCACACCAGGCTGAGAGGATAATGTACCGACACGCGTCAAGCTCGAGTGGCTGATATGGCGGCGGCGGTACATCGCGACGCAGGGCCCCACGCCGGCCACGCTGGACGCGTTCTGGCGCATGATCTGGCAGCACCGCGTGCACACCATCGTCATGATCACCAACCTCGTGGAGCGCGGCAGGGTGAGTACACTGGCACACTGGCACACTGGCACACCAGGCTGAGAGGATAATGTACCGACACGCGTCAAGCTCGAGTGGCTGATATGGCGGCGGCGGTACATCGCGACGCAGGGCCCCACGCCGGCCACGCTGGACGCGTTCTGGCGCATGATCTGGCAGCACCGCGTGCACACCATCGTCATGATCACCAACCTCGTGGAGCGCGGCAGGGTGAGTACACTGGCACACTGGCACACTGGCACACCAGGCTGAGAGGATAATGTACCGACACGCGTCAAGCTCGAGTGGCTGATATGGCGGCGGCGGTACATCGCGACGCAGGGCCCCACGCCGGCCACGCTGGACGCGTTCTGGCGCATGATCTGGCAGCACCGCGTGCACACCATCGTCATGATCACCAACCTCGTGGAGCGCGGCAGGGTGAGTACACTGGCACACTGGCACACTGGCACACCAGGCTGAGAGGATAATGTACCGACACGCGTCAAGCTCGAGTGGCTGATATGGCGGCGGCGGTACATCGCGACGCAGGGCCCCACGCCGGCCACGCTGGACGCGTTCTGGCGCATGATCTGGCAGCACCGCGTGCACACCATCGTCATGATCACCAACCTCGTGGAGCGCGGCAGGGTGAGTACACTGGCACACTGGCACACTGGCACACCAGGCTGAGAGGATAATGTACCGACACGCGTCAAGCTCGAGTGGCTGATATGGCGGCGGCGGTACATCGCGACGCAGGGCCCCACGCCGGCCACGCTGGACGCGTTCTGGCGCATGATCTGGCAGCACCGCGTGCACACCATCGTCATGATCACCAACCTCGTGGAGCGCGGCAGGGTGAGTACACTGGCACACTGGCACACTGGCACACCAGGCTGAGAGGATAATGTACCGACACGCGTCAAGCTCGAGTGGCTGATATGGCGGCGGCGGTACATCGCGACGCAGGGCCCCACGCCGGCCACGCTGGACGCGTTCTGGCGCATGATCTGGCAGCACCGCGTGCACACCATCGTCATGATCACCAACCTCGTGGAGCGCGGCAGGGTGAGTACACTGGCACACTGGCACACTGGCACACCAGGCTGAGAGGATAATGTACCGACACGCGTCAAGCTCGAGTGGCTGATATGGCGGCGGCGGTACATCGCGACGCAGGGCCCCACGCCGGCCACGCTGGACGCGTTCTGGCGCATGATCTGGCAGCACCGCGTGCACACCATCGTCATGATCACCAACCTCGTGGAGCGCGGCAGGGTGAGTACACTGGCACACTGGCACACTGGCACACCAGGCTGAGAGGATAATGTACCGACACGCGTCAAGCTCGAGTGGCTGATATGGCGGCGGCGGTACATCGCGACGCAGGGCCCCACGCCGGCCACGCTGGACGCGTTCTGGCGCATGATCTGGCAGCACCGCGTGCACACCATCGTCATGATCACCAACCTCGTGGAGCGCGGCAGGGTGAGTACACTGGCACACTGGCACACTGGCACACCAGGCTGAGAGGATAATGTACCGACACGCGTCAAGCTCGAATGGCTGATATGGCGGCGGCGGTACATCGCGACGCAGGGCCCCACGCCGGCCACGCTGGACGCGTTCTGGCGCATGATCTGGCAGCACCGCGTGCACACCATCGTCATGATCACCAACCTCGTGGAGCGCGGCAGGGTGAGTACACTGGCACACTGGCACACTGGCACACCAGGCTGAGAGGATAATGTACCGACACGCGTCAAGCTCGAGTGGCTGATATGGCGGCGGCGGTACATCGCGACGCAGGGCCCCACGCCGGCCACGCTGGACGCGTTCTGGCGCATGATCTGGCAGCACCGCGTGCACACCATCGTCATGATCACCAACCTCGTGGAGCGCGGCAGGGTGAGTACACTGGCACACTGGCACACTGGCACACCAGGCTGAGAGGATAATGTACCGACACGCGTCAAGCTCGAGTGGCTGATATGGCGGCGGCGGTACATCGCGACGCAGGGCCCCACGCCGGCCACGCTGGACGCGTTCTGGCGCATGATCTGGCAGCACCGCGTGCACACCATCGTCATGATCACCAACCTCGTGGAGCGCGGCAGGGTGAGTACACTGGCACACTGGCACACTGGCACACCAGGCTGAGAGGATAATGTACCGACACGCGTCAAGCTCGAGTGGCTGATATGGCGGCGGCGGTACATCGCGACGCAGGGCCCCACGCCGGCCACGCTGGACGCGTTCTGGCGCATGATCTGGCAGCACCGCGTGCACACCATCGTCATGATCACCAACCTCGTGGAGCGCGGCAGGGTGAGTACACTGGCACACTGGCACACTGGCACACCAGGCTGAGAGGATAATGTACCGACACGCGTCAAGCTCGAGTGGCTGATATGGCGGCGGCGGTACATCGCGACGCAGGGCCCCACGCCGGCCACGCTGGACGCGTTCTGGCGCATGATCTGGCAGCACCGCGTGCACACCATCGTCATGATCACCAACCTCGTGGAGCGCGGCAGGGTGAGTACACTGGCACACTGGCACACTGGCACACCAGGCTGAGAGGATAATGTACCGACACGCGTCAAGCTCGAGTGGCTGATATGGCGGCGGCGGTACATCGCGACGCAGGGCCCCACGCCGGCCACGCTGGACGCGTTCTGGCGCATGATCTGGCAGCACCGCGTGCACACCATCGTCATGATCACCAACCTCGTGGAGCGCGGCAGGGTGAGTACACTGGCACACTGGCACACTGGCACACCAGGCTGAGAGGATAATGTACCGACACGCGTCAAGCTCGAGTGGCTGATATGGCGGCGGCGGTACATCGCGACGCAGGGCCCCACGCCGGCCACGCTGGACGCGTTCTGGCGCATGATCTGGCAGCACCGCGTGCACACCATCGTCATGATCACCAACCTCGTGGAGCGCGGCAGGGTGAGTACACTGGCACACTGGCACACTGGCACACCAGGCTGAGAGGATAATGTACCGACACGCGTCAAGCTCGAGTGGCTGATATGGCGGCGGCGGTACATCGCGACGCAGGGCCCCACGCCGGCCACGCTGGACGCGTTCTGGCGCATGATCTGGCAGCACCGCGTGCACACCATCGTCATGATCACCAACCTCGTGGAGCGCGGCAGGGTGAGTAGTGTATAGTGTAGTGTATGGAACAGTGTCCCGTTAGTACCAGAGAAGCGACGACCAAGAAACTGCCGTTACCATCGCGCATGCCTTGCGTGGTTTCTATTGGTATGTCATCTGGAAGAGGCCTACTGGCCTGTCACTGGTAGACTTTAGCGTCCACTCAATGCCCTTGAGTCCAAACGCTGGATGAACACAGTATGGTGAACTATGAAACAGCGGTGAACGCTCTTTGTTATCATTATGGAATGCCCCTAAGTCGTGTTTATGACATCCCGGAAGTACTTACTATCATAGGATAGTAAGTACTTCCGGGATGTCATAAACCGTTACTTCAGGGGTATAGACCCCTGAAGTACTAACTAGTACTACACGAAATTGTATTTTACTATAACCAATGCCTCTTCGATTGTTACCTATTTGTTCGTTGCCAATACCTGTATCTCTGTCTATGAGTTAAACTAGTTTTTTGTATTAAGAGTTTTGAGACTTTGAGAACCAATGGTTGTTTTGCGAGCGACGAAGGTGTGATGTGTTGCTGGGCAGTGAATGCGCTTCTAGTTAGTTGCAACTTTAAAATTAAAATGTGCCTTATTTCCTTACATGCAGGGTTGTTTATTGTGGTAATATCTAACCAATTAGTGTTATCGCTGTTGCTGTCGAGTTCTTTTGTTCCCCTTTTCAATAGATCTTTTGTGTGCAATGAGGAATGCCATTTTATGGATTTATACCTATTCAAGTTAATTATTTGTTGTGTAACTACTTTTGTTATTTCTATTTACCGCTCATTCTATTGGAAATATTCTAATATCATTATAATGTTATTTAATTTGTTTTTGAATTTTGTTAAAAGGCGCCCCTCTTAACATTTACTACCAAAATGCACGGGGACTACGTACAAAAACATGCAACTTTCTTAGAAGCGTACACCTCAATACCTATGACATTATTATTATAAACGAAACTTGGTTGTTAGATGGAATAAGTGATGCGGAACTGTTTGATACAAGGTACCTAGTGTGGAGGCGCGATCGCGATTATTCACGTACGAGGCAAAAATACGGTGAGGGAGTTTTGATCGCGGTTAGACGTAATTTCGTGGTTAGTGAGCAGTACGACTGGCGCAGCGAGGCTGAGGACCTATGGGTTACTATTTCGATGGGGCACAACTCCGCCACAGTGCAGCGTCTACACATTGGCACTGTTTACTTGTGTGATGAAAATCTTGGTTACTCCCATAAGCAACAACTGCAAAATTTTGGTAATAAACTGTTAGACATTGTTTTATCTCACCCATTGGATAGATTCCTTATTCTTGGTGACTTCAATCTAGCAGACACAGTAACATGGACAACATCCAGCCAGAGTGAAGGGCTTTTGCCAGTCAATATAAGTAATAACCAGGTCCTAGAGTTTATAGATATTTTGGATTCTTGCGGCATCTCTCAATATAACTCACAGCATAATCATATGAACAGAGTACTTGATCTTGTATTATCTAATTCATTGGTTTATGTTAGCTCATGTGATAGTCCTCTAGTACCGGCGGACTCTTTTCACGTCCCTTTATGTATCCAGTCAGATGTTGCTGGCCTGCCACAGTTGACCGATAAAGCTTTTGTTAAATATATTTTTAATCGTGCCAACTATGACGAGATATGTTCTAAATTAGACCAAACTGACTGGAGTCCATTATCGATAGGCACGATTGATCAGGCAGTAAATTATTTTTATAATATTCTTTATAGCCTAAGGGATAACTTCATACCTACTAAAATTGTGTACCCTAAGAATTATCCCCAATGGTACAACTCTGCTTTAATAAAAATCCTTAAAGAAAAGTCCAAGTTTCACAAAAAATTCAAAGTATACGGAAGCCGCGCAGATTATGCCAGTTTTGTATTATTACGTGACAGGGCAAAGCGAATAGAGGAAGAAGCTTATAATCTTTATATCTCCAATATTGAAACGTCAATTAAATCAAATCCTAAAGCTTTTTATAATTATGTTAAAAGTAAACAGAAAACTGCTGGCTTACCTGCAGTGATGACTTGTGATGACGTTCAAGCTAATACAGGTGAATCAATTTGTCAGCTTTTTGCTGAATACTTTCAATCGACATTTCGTAACCCTGTCGATGATGGACTTGGTCAGTATTCAGTGTTTGATGACAGCTCAACCAGTATCAGCAGTATCAATTCTGTTACTATTGATCCAGCAGAAATATCTAAACTATTAGAAAAGCTTGATTTAACGAAATCTGCTGGCCCGGATAATATTCCGGCGATATTTATAGTACAGTGTTCCAAAAGTCTGCTGCAGCCTTTATGCACAATCTTTGAGCGGTCCGTGAGGGATGGTGCTGTTCCTTCTATATGGAAGTCTGCGTTTATCACCCCGATACACAAGAAGGGAGATAAATCAAAAATGGAAAATTATCGGCCCATATCCAAGCTTTGTTTATTCGCCAAAATATTCGAAAGGGTAATATACAATCAGTTATATTCGTGTGTCCAGGGTTCTTTTGCGCAGGAGCAGCACGGTTTTCTCAGGAAACGCTCTACAGCTTCTAACCTAATTACTGCCTTGGAATACATAACTGAAGGCATGGAGGAAGCTGGGCAGGTTGACGTCATCTATACTGATTACAGTAAATGTTTCGACCGGATTGAGCATAGGATCTTGTTGAACAAACTATATGCAGCAGGCATCCGCGGAGATTTATATAGATGGTTCTGCTCATACGTTCGGAACCGTAGTCAGACGGTTGTGTTGCAGGGTTACGCTTCATCTGAGCTACCCATACCATCCGGGGTGCCCCAGGGTTCCTTGTTGGGTCCCCTATTATTTATTATTTTTATTAACGACGTAGTGAAATGTTTTACTAATTCTAAAATTTTATTATTTGCGGACGATATGAAAATATTAAAGCCAATACGTAATCAACTAGATATTAATGATCTTCAATCTGATTTAACTAGATTTGAGGGGTACTGCCATTGTAACAAACTTGACCTCAATGTATCCAAATGTTTTTATGTATCCTTCTCTAGAAAACGCCAACCGATAGAAAAAGGGTACACGATAAGGGGGTTACCCGTTTTAAAAAATGATGTCATTAAAGATTTGGGTGTCTTTATAGACTCAAAACTACTTTTTGATAGACACATTGACCACATTGTCAAAAAAGCGAATAAATCTCTAGGCTTCATTATGAGGACATCGTCTGTTTTCAAAAACATCAAGATAATTAAAATTTTATATTGCGCATACGTCCGTAGTCATCTTGAGTACGCCTCCCAGGTGTGGAACCCTCAGTATGATGTATATAAAACGCGTATTGAGGGTATTCAAAGAAAATTTCTAAGATACCTTGATTACAAAACGGGTCAGTACTCTGTTGATTATGATCATCGTTGCAGAAGATACCATTTTCTTCCGCTCGACAAGCGCCGGGATATTAGTGATCTCTGCTTCCTTGTGAACATTGCCAATGGGTCGATAGACAGTGGCGAGTTGTTGTCCAAAATAGGTATCCGGCACAGTCACCCGGGGTTACGCCAGAACACTAGACTCGTGGTGCCGAGCGCGCGCACGAACTACCGCGGCAACGCGTTCCTGCAGCGTGCCAGTGCGGCATTCAATTTGCTGCCACCAGAGTTCGACTTCTTCTGCACCAGTACCGCATCGCTCAAACGCCGACTCGCTGATAAATATTTTAAGTCATAATGATTTGTTGTTTGGTATCTTCTCAAACTCTTCACTTAATGTGGTTTGATAATATTTAGGTGAATTATCATTGTTTCTTTTTCTTAAATGTCTTCAGAGTGATAACTTCTTAGTTAGGTACTTCATATTCTGTTTAATTTTGTTATTTTCTCAAGCTTCACTGGATTTTTATAGGTGGAGACTTATAATTAGCATATAAGGATTCATTGTAACACTTACATTTGTTATTTTAGCTGTTAGTCTTCCAAATAATTATAAATAAATATAAATAAATAAATAAATAAATGATCGTACGTTTACTAACTATACTGACGCCATGTTTGTCTACAGCGCAAGTGCGACATGTACTGGCCGGGCGGTGGACGCGGCAGCTCGGCAGAGTTCGGCGGCGTGCACGTAACGCTGTTACACGAAGACGTACGCGCCGCCTACACCGTGCGGCACCTGCGCGTGCGCAACGCCGCTGCCTCGCCGCATGTGAACGGCGCGTCTGATGCTGATAAGGTACGTGAATTACCACTAGCACACAACTTACTGAGTGCACACTGGAGTAGGTACCAAGAGGCGTGTAACACAGTAGCGTAGTTACTTGCAGGCGGCGTGTATATGGCTCACGCGTAAACTAGCGCGTGTGGGTCTAGTGTTTTGTAAACTTGACGCGAGCGGGTAAGTCAACTAAAACTGTATGCAATATTTACGTAATCTTGAGTGGATACATTTCACATGTCCGTTCAGAGTTTCTTTAAACTCAGAAAAGCAACGCATGGCTTATCACGTAGTAGTGATCTTTACACAGGATGAAATGCTTAATTTTGAAACTGATTACAGTGTCTTTATCGGCTAATAAGGTGCAAAATACTGTCCAATCATACTTTGCCACACAGACTGTGTTAATAAATTAGCTAAGCTAAGGTTTAAATTAATCTAATCCCAACAATACAAACGAACGATTCTCCATTTCCTCTCTACCGTTACAGAACAGCGAGTCAGGCAGCGGTTCGAGCGACGGTACGTCGTGGCGGTCGGTGGCGCAGTACCACTACACAGTGTGGCCGGACCACGGCACGCCTCGGCATCCGTTGGCAGTGCTGCCGTTTGTGAGGGCGGCCGCTGCCGATCCTGGGACTGTGCTGGTGCATTGCAGGTAGGATGCGTATTTATTGGTTTATTTTGATAATGTAGAATTTACACGAAATTATAGCAGCTGCTGAATACAATAAGACTCATAATTATTAAAATCTTGGGAGTGCCATAGATTTGTTTTGCATTAGATTAGATTTATTTATTCTCAGTATACTACTAGTACAGTAATTCGACAAAAGGCGATAATATGCCTCCATGCACAACAGCTCAATACCGATCGAGATGGAAGACCTCTGTGGACGCCCTCTGCCCCAGCTAGGGGACATAGGATTTTATAAGTCAAGTCAAGTCCATAATATGCCTCAGCTCACCTTTGCAAATGTGATCATTTGTAACACCAGAAAGTTCACGAAGAGTTTTTTTGTTAATAGCATATTTCCTGGTCACGGCACCACATTTTTAACCTTTCGACAAAACACTTATAAATGTTATATATTATATTACTAACTAGCTGACCCGACGAACTTCGTACCTACCCTGGACTACTACAAATATTTTAAAACCAAAATCAGCTCAATCGGCCCTGCCGTTCTCGAGTTTTAATCCGACTAACGAACAACAATTCATTTTTATTTATATAGATAGATAGATAATAATAATTTTCATCTCTTTTCAGCGCGGGCGTCGGCCGTACCGGCACGTACATAGTGCTGGACGCGATGCTGAACCAGCTGCAGCTGACGGGCACGCTGTCGCCGCTCGGCTTCCTCTGCCGCGCGCGCACGCAGCGCAACCACCTCGTGCAGACTGAGGAGCAGTATGTGTTCGTGCACGACGCTCTGCTCGAGCACGTGCGGTCTGGTGAGTGACATTGATACATGCAATACCCCCTCCGGCCGTATTCGGCCATGGCGGCCAATCTTACGATCAGCCAGGTACGCAGGATATATTATAGTGCACAAGTAAGTGCGCAAGCACAGGTGCACTCCTTATGCCTTCACTCTCATAATTCGGTGGGACATCAATCTGACACGACCGTAGAGTGATCAGGCGCAGGACCAACGGCTTAACGTGCCTTCCGAAGCACGGAGGAGCTCGAGATGAAATTTTTCGGTCACCAATCCGATGACTGGCATCTGCGAACGTTGCTTAACTTTAGCAACCGCAGGCCGAGTGCGCTTACCACTGCGCCATCGAGATGTATCGACAGGGTAGTGGCATTGAGTTGCTAATATTATGTCAATGTCACTACACTGAACCGGTGGTGACAAACATAATTTGCCCACAATCACCTCGTGCAGACTGAGGAGCAGTATGTGTTCCTCCACGATGCGCTGCTCGAGCACGTGCGGCCTGGTGAGTGACAGTAATAGTGTTGTGACATTAACATACAGATGTCATGTCAATGCAACTACACTGAACCGGTGGCGACGAACATAATTTGCACATTGCATGCTGGTTTATAGAGGGCGTTTCTTGGTTTATTTTTACTCAACCATGATCCATGTCCTCCCCTCTAAGGATCCCTCTAAGGGCTACGAAGGTCTGATGTCAGTCGCTTCGCTGTAATAACCAGACGCGACACATCCTGGATCATGGTCCAAGCGGACCCCGTACAGAAACGAGATAAACGCTGGAAAGAATATAGTGTAACATTAACACTCGTCTCGAATTATACTGTGATTGGTGACGTCAAAGTGTCAAAAAATTTATCAATAAAAACTTAATTTTGGTCCTTTGTTTCATGCCATCTAGCGGAAATATTATTATTAGATTAGAAACACGTTCGTTTCCGATAAAGATTTTTTAAACCATACAAGTATAATTTGAAAAAATCCCTATCACAAACGTACAAGGTATCTTGCCTTATGAAATTGATGCCTTGAAATTAATTATATGTTTTTCTCCACAGGCAACACCGAAGTCGAATTCCCCAAAGCGAGAGATTATCTAGTCAAACTACTCCAACCGATATCCGAGGACGAACTCGCCGTTCTAGACCTGAACTCTAATAAGCCTAAGAGCGTCGAAGACTTGACCAATGGCGTTGAGAACGACACATCTAGCATTAAGAGCAACCAGGCTGAGTGTAGTGAGAAGGACTTGGCGGATAATGGGAGCCAAGGGTCGAGTAGGACTGCTGACTTGACGAGCGAGCAGAGCAAGTCGCAGAGCTCGGTTAGAGATGTCGATGAGGTAAGTGTGAAGTTTAAGTTAGGTTATATTTAATTTTTAAGCACGATTTTACTACCAACTTTGTTCCTGGTGTAGCAAACTTTTAAAGTAAATTATTGGTTTTCTGGTAAAGTTACAAATCTGGGCCGTGACCAGGAATAATGTTAT
This sequence comes from Nomophila noctuella, assembly GCA_958496325.1. Classification (NCBI taxonomy): domain Eukaryota; kingdom Metazoa; phylum Arthropoda; class Insecta; order Lepidoptera; family Crambidae; genus Nomophila; species Nomophila noctuella. Next base: position 7,028,620 of record OY292506.1, on the reverse strand, counting down.
AAACGTTCCTATGGGTTACAAATATGGTGTTGTGACCAGGATATTTTAGGGTGAAGGTGCAGTATTTTCAATTAATATTTTTACTCCAAACCCTCCTTAACAGCTTTGAAAACCTCCCCAGTGGAAAAAAATAATAAGTTACTACACTGTGGTCTTCTTTAAGGAGAAGTTACTTCTACAGACGAGCCGCTCATTCTAGCGGAAGTTCCACTTAGCTATACCATTTATTTATTTATTTACAAAAAATAGATTGCTTACAGTGTGACACCAAAACGCTAACTATTTCCTTTGAAGTTAGTCATATTAAACGCCTTATAAATAAACATCATCCTATTCTTTTCTACAAGGCTGAGGAGAGTAAAGAAGTGATGGTGAACGGCGAGGAAAGTGAGGGCGTGTACGATCTCGCGCCGCGGTCGACGGACACGTACAGCAAGAAGATGATGGCGTATAACAATATGAGTGTCCAGGAGAAGGAGGAGATTAGAAGGTTAGTTGACTCTTTTATTTTGAAGTATATGAAGGTTTTTTAATATTATTATTATTCGTCAGGTTGTTGGTATTTTCTTATTATTTTAAATTGGGCAAAATACGAAGGTGAGTCATTTGGCTCACTTATTGGAATAATTTGTAGGTTAGTTGAACGTTTTATTTTGAAGTAAGGAAATATTAATAAATTGGTTAGATTCGTAAGGTTGTTGGTAATTTCTATTTTTGATTGAACAAAATACGAAAGTGAGACATTTGGCTCAATAATTCGTATTTTGTTGTGTCGGACATTTTTGTCCGGGGATCATTTCTCGAGTTGGCTCAATTTTGAGCAGAAATATGACAGCATGGAATCACGTCTAACTGAAAATGTTGGTAGGGGGTGGACTAAATAAATATCATGAATACTGAACATCTCATTGACAGGCGTGGCAAAAGCCCAATTGACTTTTTTACAATTATTTTGAAGTTTTTACACACACGTAGTATTTATACTTTTTTTTGTTGAGTATAGCATTATTTTAAAATTCTAAAGTGGTCTAAAGTGATCAAGAGAGGTTTAAATAATTGCTATTTTATCCACAGGGCAAACCGAGTCGAGAACTACGCGTTGTTAGAACGCATGCGATCCCTCGCAAACAGGCATCATACGTATCAAGGCCCACCGCCTGTGAATTTGCTAGAAAAACAATTCTTGGTAAGTAAATACACATTAAGCTCGCATAATTTATGATAGTGTCGTATTCTGCTGTAAATTACATAAGTCTTTTTTTGGGTGAAGATTCTCTCACCGACAGGACAGCTGTCACTATACACGCTGAACACTAATATTATGCAATAAAATAATCATTTACTTAATTCTTTTTAGAAGCACGAAAGTGTAATGTATGTTTTTCTGAAATAAACTCCAAAGCACAGTTTTAAGACCGTATGTACCTACAATTGCATTTAAGATATTTGTATTTGTATTTGTAATTCCCTTGATCGACGATCGATTAATTGATTGGTGTAGCAGTAACATCCTTACATAAATATTTTAACAGCTATCACACCAGAAGTCTTATTTATCTGTGTATTTCTAGCTGATAACTCGTTCGTGCGTGGAGCCAAGTGTGTGCGCGCGTGCTCCTCACAACGTTGAAAAGAACCGGCCCGGCGGCATCCTGCCTTCCGACTCCGCCCGAGTCATGCTTGTGCCCAAACCGGGGGTTGAAGGTAAGAATATCACGCTCATGTTTTTTTTTTCGGATAGATGTCGCTTGTGCTAGCTGCCTCCACAGCTTAACCGGACTATTGTGGGAGCGGATGGCTCACACCACAAAAAAAATCGCAGCGACCGCCCAGGGGCGTCCCAAGGGGGGCACGAACTTCTGCCTCTGGACCTCGCTAGAGACGTTACGTGCCTGTATGCAACGAACGCGTTCCCTATTGGTTATCGCGACGAGCGTCCGCATTGCCGGCGAGGACGCTTGTCGCGATCGTTTGTGTTGATAGTATGACGTGCAATTAAAGAGATATACGGTGGGTGTAAGGAGAGATGAGTTAAACGATCAAATGTTGTTTTAAGACTGATTTATTAAAATAAGAATTTGTTTATATATAGGTTTAGTTACATACTTTGGTACCTCTTCATACATTAGGCACATGACTTATAGATATACCACTACACCATCCATCTTAGAGAAAAAAAATGTTTACATTGGTAGTAAAAACATTTTTTTTTATAAAATATCTTAAAATCATAATAACAAACTTTTTATAGCCATAATTATAATATCAGTAACTTATTCTTTGCTTTTATTTAAGTTGACATTCATTTATATATCAATAAATCTTATTTATTACAATAATAATAATATTACCCGATTTTTAGTTAAAATCACAATAAGTTTTAAATACAATGTCATTGAATGTACAATTTAGTGCGATTTTTATGGACCACATCTATTTTCCCATTTCTGTCTATTTCTACATTTGGAGATTTATCACTAATCACTCTAAAAGGACCTGAAAATATCGAACTTAATTTATTTCCGGTTTCATTTTTTACTAAAACTAAATCATCAACATTATAGGTAATAGGATTAATATATTTATCGTAAGTTACTTTTCTATTAATCTTAGAATTTAATAAATTATTTCTTGCCTCTTTTTGAGTTTTTTGTAACCTATATTTTAATTCACATGGGTAGTTATCATAGTTGTACAATGGCTCTAAAGAGGAAGTTAAATTACTTGGAAGTGAACATATTTTTCCAAAAACTAACTCATAAGGAGTAAAATTAGTTTCAGAATGAACCGTTGTGTTGTAAGCAAATGACCAAAATGGAAGCCAACTGCTCCATGTCTCTGGATTATTATCAGTTTGAATTCTTAGAAAAGAATTTAAATTTTTATGTGACACTTCTAGAGCACCTAAGGATTGATGATGATAAGCTGTGGAGTTAAGTTGTTTTATTTGAAGTAATTTACATACCTCTTTAAAAGTTGCCGCTACGAACTCTTTTCCCCTATCAGTAGTTATTTCTTTCGGTACTCCATACCTAAGGATAAAATTATGAACAAAACTTTTCGCAACTTCTTCTGCTGTTTTCGTCATTAAAGGGTATGCTTCTACGTACTTTGTAAGCTCACATTGTAATGTTAAAATATAGGTGTAATTATTATTATCAACTTCGAAGGGACCTACAAGGTCGAGAAAAACTTTTTCAAACGCTGTACTAGCGGTCGTTGTTATATTCATTGGCTCCTTTACAGGCAAAGAATGCTTTTGCCGTTGGCATTTATCACACCTTTTAACATAATCTCTAACATCTTTATCTAGATTAGGCCAATAATAATATCTTTTGATATTGTTGATCATCCTTCTCATGCCTGCATGGCCACTGCTAGGCAGGAGATGGAAATCATTTAAAATGACCTTCCTATCATCTTTATTATAAATCGTCTTTACATTATTTATAATACAAACTCTTGGACCTTTTCTATTTTTCATGCAACTTATTTCTTGTAATAACTTTTTAATAAATTCTTTATTATCATCTTTCTTTATTATGCATACTTCTTCTATCTTAATAGATTCACAAAATTTATCTAAGTCTCTCACAAATGCGCGTCGCGTCATACGTGAGTCAGAACTAAGATATTTTATATAGATTATCTTTTTACTTGCGTCATAACAAAACGTCTTATTTTCATTACTAATAGATCCTAATTTCTTTAGTTTATTTAAATTATTCTCATTTATCACACACATTTCGACTGATTCTACCGGTTTGACATGCGTGCTTACGACCTTTGGCTGATCAGACCTCGAGTCAGTACGTACCATGTCTAACGGGGAAGAATCCTGCTTATTATATTTCCTAGCTTGAGCTCGTGTCAATACATTAATATTGTTATTCATTTCTCTCAAATCTTTTGATGTTAAACAGATTCTAGACAAAGCATCTGCAGCTGCATTATCTGAACCTTTAACATATTCCACATCAAAATTATATTCTTCTAGGACTAAACGAAACTTCATTAGTCTACTAGATGGGTCTTTCATTCCGAATAGATATATCAATGGCTTATGGTCTGTTCGTATTTTAAAATATTGACCATATAAGTATGGGCGAAAATGTTTGACTGCCCACACTATAGCCAGTAACTCTTTCTCTATGACAGGGTAATTTGATTCTGCTTTATTCAATGTCCTGCTAGTAAAAGCTACGGGTCGCCCGTTTTTGTTTGATAAAATGGCTCCTAATGCTACATTGGAAGCATCTGTTTGCAATATAAAATGATTTTGCTCTGAAAAATCAGGATAATCCAAAACTGGTGGTGAAATAATACGATTTTTCAGCGTTTCAAATGCTTCTTGGCATAAATCGTTCCAAACAAATTTAACTTTCTTTCTACAAAGTTGATTAAGAGGGTAAGCAATCTCCGCAAATTTTGGAATGAATTTCCTATAATAGTTTGTAAATGCTACGAATCTTTTAACTTCGTCAGCATTCTGTGGACATGGGTAATTTTTAACTGCATCTACTTTTTCTGGGTCTGGTAAAATACCTTCATTTGATATCAAATGTCCCAAATACAATATTTGCTTTTTAAGAAATGTGCATTTTGAAGGATTTAATTTCAAATTTACTTTTTTCAGTCTATCGAACACATCCTGTAAGTTTTTATTATGAGAATCTAAATTTCGACCAAAAACAATCAAATCGTCGAGATATATAAGACATTTAACATTATTCAACCCGGATAACGCTAAATTCATCATCCTTGAGAAGGAGTTCGGACTCGTCTTCATACCCATGGCCATCCGGCACATTTGGTATCGTCCTGAACAGAATGCGGTATATTTTCGACTATCTCTATCTAATGTGACATTGTAATATCCTTGATATAGATCTAAATGCGTAAAATAGATACTTCCAGACAGTGATTCTAATATCTCTGTAATATCTGGAAGAGGATATTTGTCGTCCTCAATGCAATTGTTTAGTTTTCGGTAATCGATAACCAAACGCCATTTTTTCTGACCCGATGCATCTGCTTTTTTGGGCACTAACAATACTGGGCTCGACCAGTCGCTTTTACTAGGTTCAATGATTCCTTCCTTAAGCATGTTACTAATTTGTCGTTCTATTTCATCTTTATGAACTTTAGGCAATCTGTAAGGTTTAGAAAAAACAGGCCTTACATTGGGTTTTAACGAAATATTGTGTGTATAAATATCTGTGACGCTCAATTTGTCCCCCGTCAAATAAAAAATATCTGCATATTTGGCGCAAAGTTTTTTAATGCTATCTGCCTCTTCACTATTCAGACCGTCTAAATTCAATAACGAAAATAAAGATTTTACTCTGTCCGAATTATTTTCAGCTTTGTCAAAGCAACAAATGTTGTAGTCCGTAATATTATGTAATGAAGGACTAATATTAGACAAAGTAATTGCATTTTCAGTAGTATTCAAAATTTTAATTGGAATTTTGCCATTTACTGGAGTAGCTATCGAACCAGCGAGATAAATACCGTCTTGCAATTCTTTCGACTCAATGATGCAATCATTTTTAACTTCAGTTTGAATAAAATGTATAGATTCACTGCGCGGTGGAATTTGTAAAACATTTAAATTATAATTATTTGTAATAGGTAAAATAATATTTTGGTTTGTACCGGTATTTAAAGATAAAATGTTTTTGTCAAAGTCTAATACTGCACCGTACCTATTTAAAAAGTCGCGTCCTAGAATACCATTTGAAAGTATTGGTAATGATTGAAATACAAAGAACTTGTGTTCAATTATTGTTCCATGTAAAGACAATGGAATGTAAACATAACCAATCGTCTGGACTCTGCCGCCGAGTCCATTTATAGTTGCGCTATCTTTATGAAATGGAATATTCAGATGACTAATATGTTTGTAAGTAATAGCGGATAGTGAAGCGCCGGAATCAACTAAAAATGAATAAGTAATATAACATGTAGGTAACAGTAAGTGAATAAAACAATCACTGTTACTAGCTAAAATTGCATGGTTATTCACGAAAAAACTGGTCTAGTCGGGGTTCCGAGTTCGATGCTTCGTTTTCGTGAAAAGTGTGCACAGCGTTGTTCACTCCCCTATGACCACGATGGTATGACCTAGAGAACATACCTCGGTTTTGACGTCCTCGCCCGCGATGTTGGCCTTGAACTCGCGACGTAGACGAATGCCAGCCTCGTGGCGGATTTCCTTGAAATGCGTTACTCCGTCCCCTGTTCCAAGACATTTGACGACTGGGGCCTCCCCGAATATACCTAGGGTTGTTACGGTAATTCCTAGAATTATAATAATTATTTTTATACATACCCATCACATCTCCCGCAGAGGAGGGACCGGAGGTCTCTTCGTCCTTGGCTGCCTGCACGGCATCCTTCAGGGAGCTGAAATTTCTAGCTGCAATTAGGGTGCTGAGCCTACGATTACGTAAGCCATCGGAAAATTGTTTAATCGCCATTTTTTCATTGATTGGTTTTAATACATTGTAATTGTTTGTATTTCCGTCGGCTTGAGCAATCGTAAGGTCAACAAACAATTCTGCAATTTCTTTACCGTAATCTGAGACAGACATATCATTTTGTCTTATATTATGCAATTTCTTTTGAATTGCCGTTGCACCCTTACAGGCTAACAATTGTTTTCTCATATCCGTAACTAATTCGTCAACAGAAGAATAATTATCTTGTAGACGTATTTTTGCAGATTGAGATAGTCTGCTTTTTAATACAAACTGTATTAAGTTCTTTTTACACTGAGGCGCTGATAATAAAGATTCATAGTACTGAATATTATCTATTAATTGCTTAATGCTCGACTCATCATTTGTCATAATAGGCAATAACGTCAATGCGGTTTTTAAATCAAAAGTGTCCATTTTGGTTAAACTTTTGCTTTCAACACTTTCGGAACACAATTTTAATATCTCATTATACAATAATTCAAAAGACTTACACGAATTCTCATAAAGCGGTAATTCCTTACTTTTAATTTTTCTTTCACTTACTTCTTGCTTAAATGTCACTAACCAACTAGAATATTGATTGAATAAATCATTCGCTTCATTTAACTTTACTTGCAATATATTACCATGACGTCTACTAGGTCCAATTTTAATTAAATATGACCTGACTTGTTTTAATTCCTCATATAATTCATTTAACATAGCCATAACTTACCCATGATATTTGTTTAAAAACTGATTTTACACGCGATAACATTTTAGAGCTAATTATAAAACTGTTATTTAAAACTTAAAGTTCAATAACTAAAAATTAGAGTCTGTGTGTAGGAAAGGGACCCACGGCGAAACATAATACGCGCGATGTAAATAAGCACTCCCGATACGCACTATTTTTAATATTCACTGACACTCAAACTTTCGACGTGGAGAACTCGTCCTTGGGCTGGAACGCATCCTGGGCTGCACCGATGGGAAGAGGGGGTCGATACTGCCGAAACAAGGATCTTCGCAGGGTATTTCTCGTAATCTCCGTACTTATCCAGTTCAAGTGGCACCGTTTATACATGCGGTATATACCGTAAATCAGTCCCATCAATATCACCAGTAAAATTACAGAGAGTAAAATATTTGTGGTGGACTGGTGGAAACGAAATTCTTCCAATTGGGAGTTATTATTTCCCCCCGCTGCATTTTGTACGATGATGGTCTCCTCCTTCGATTGTTGTTTCCCCATTGTTGCGAATAACTTTTAACACGTTCACTAATTGACCCGGACGATTATAGAAAGAATGCATCTTGTCTGCAATTCTATTAGTCGAGGCGTAAAATTTCCATCGCAATTTGAGATACACGCGCGGGTCGCGTTACTGGTCAGAGTCCGTCGGCAGGGTCGCCATATACGGTGGGTGTAAGGAGAGATGAGTTAAACGATCAAATGTTGTTTTAAGACTGATTTATTAAAATAAGAATTTGTTTATATATAGGTTTAGTTACATACTTTGGTACCTCTTCATACATTAGGCACATGACTTATAGATATACCACTACAGAGAGTTGTCTATGAGTATTTATGTTTTTCTATCAATTCCCCAGGTTCTAGAACCGAGAGTACTCTAGAGTACTCGTACAAGCTTGGAGCTTAGTTTGGGGCTAGGCAATTGGTGTGTTAGTCCAAAGAATTAATTTATTAAATTAATTTCTTCTTCTTCTTCTTCTTTTGAGCCATTTTCAACCATTGGATTGGTGTAGGCCTCCTTCAGGTTACGCCATCTAGTTCGGTCCTGTGCTGCAGTTCTTACAATGTCGTCCTTCTAACGCATCGATGGCCTACCTCTAGGTATTTTCTCCCCCCAAGGCCTCCTTTCCTGTCAATGTCAATTTATTAATTGTTTATTGATTTACTTATCCGTCCCCTCAGGCAGCGAGTACGTGAACGCATCGTGGGTGTGCGGGCGGCGTCGTTTGCGCGAGTACTGCGTGGCGCAGCACCCGCGCGCCGCCGCGCCCGACCTCTGGCGCCTGCTGTGGGACCACACGGCGCAGCTCGTGCTGTGTCTCACTGATACTGACAGCCCTGCGGACGATGGAGACGAAGCTGAGGTACGTAACCAGCACACCACACGCTATACTTTGCCACAGGCGCCTACACGGTCCGAAAGACACATATACTACTAGCGAAAACGATGATGAAGCTACGGTACCTGCGACACTACACGACCCACACGGACACAGTACACTGAGCGTCTGGTACTCTGGTGTCTCTACCGGGACCACATCGCGCAGCTCGTGCTGTGTCTGACTGATACTGACAGCCCTGGGGACGATGGGGACGAAGCTGAGGTACGTCTACGCGAGTACTGCGTGGCGCAGCACCCGCGCGCCGCCGCGCCCGACCTCTGGCGCCTGCTGTGGGACCACACGGCCCAGCTCGTGCTGTGTCTCACTGACAACGACAGCCCTGCGGACGATGGGGACGAAGCTGAGGTACGTTAACCAGCTCACCACACGCTATTAGGTAGAGCTTTCTGGAACATCCACTCCACGCCACTTAGCTTAGCTTAGCACTTAGCTTCTGGCGCCTGCTGTGGGACCACACCGCGCAGCTCGTGCTGTGTCTCACTGATACTGATAGCCCTGGGGACGATGGAGACGAAGCTGAGGTACGTGCGACACTAACCGACACAGTACACGAAATCACTGGGTCCTATACTGAGCGAGTACTACACCGTGCAGTTCGTGCTGTGTCTGACCGACACAGATAGTACTGGCGAGAACGGTGATGAAGCTGAGGTACGGTAATACGCACACCACATTCTATAGTTTGTCACAGGCGCCTATACTGAGAGAGGACCACACCGCGCAGCTCGTGCTGTGTCTGCCCGACACAGATAGTACTGGCGAGAACGACGATGACGCTGAGGTAGGTTAGCACGCACACCACACGCTATGCTTTGCCACTGGCGCCTACACGGTCCGAGAGACACATATACTACTAGCGAGAACGATGACGAAGCTAAGGTACCTACACGACACACACGTACACAGTACACTGAGCGTCTGGTGCCTTTAGTTGGACCACACCGCGCAGCTCGTGCTGTGTCTGACACTGACAGCCTTGGGGACGACGCCGACGAAGCTGAGGTACGTAAGCACGCACACCACACACTATACTTTGCCACTGGCGCCTACACTGAGCGAGTACCACACCGTGCAGCTCGTGCTGGGTGTGAGAGACACATACTGGCGAGAACGATGATGAAGCTGAGGTACCTGCGACACTACACCACACACCCGCGCGCCGCCGCGCCCGACCTCTGGCGCCTGCTGTGGGACCACACGGCGCAGCTCGTGCTGTGTCTGACTGATACTGACAGCCCTGCGGACGATGGGGACGAAGCTGAGGTACGTGCGATACTAACCGACACACTCTTAGGTAGAGCTTTCTGGAACATCCACTCCACGCCACTTAGCTTAGCACTTAGTTTCTGGCGCCTGCTGTGGGACCACACCGCGCAGCTCGTGATGTGTCTGACTGATACCGACAGCCCGGGGGACGACGGGGATGACGCTGAGGTACGTGGGACACTACGCAACGTACTTGAACCATAAGGAGAGGTAGACCTTTGTGAAACATCCACTCAAATGAGCCACTCGTCTGGAGAAGTACTTCCAGCTTACAGAAAACCGCAGTGATTTAGCACTGTTGCACACTAACTGTTATGATATGTTTCTGGTGGTGAGTAAGGTGGACAGAGCTCAGTTGGCACAGTAGAGTTAGCTTCTGGTGCCCTCTGTGGGACCACACAGCTCGTGCTGTGTCTGACCGACACCGACAGCCCTGGAGACGATGGCGACGAAGCTGAGGCACGTGCGACAATACATACTTGAACCTTAAGGAGAGCTTTGTGGAACATCCACGCCACGCCACGCACACCACACGCTATAATTTGCCACTGGCGCCTATACTGAGCGAGTACTACACCGTGCAGTCCTCGTGCTGTGTCTGACCGACACAGACAGCCCTGGGGACGGTGGGGACGAAGCTGAGGTACGTTAACAAGCACATCACACGCTCTTAGGTAGAGCTTTCTGGAACATCCACTCCACGCCACGCACAACACACGCTACACTTTGCCACTTGCGCCTATACTGAGCGAGTACCACACCGCGCAGCTCGTGCTGTGTCTGACTGACACCGACAGCCCGGGGGACGATGGCGACGAAGAAACTGAGGTACGTGCGACACTAAGCGACACACTCTTAGGTAGAGCTTTCTGGAACATCCACTCCACGCCACGCACAACACACGCTACACTTTGCCACTTGCGCCTATACTGAGCGAGTAACATACCGTGCGGACCGTGTTGGGTCCGAGAGACACTCATACTACTGACGAGAACGATGATGAAGCTAAGGTACCTGCGACACTACACGACCCACACGGACACAGTACACTGAACCTCTGGCGACTGCTGTGGGACCACACGGCCCAGCTCGTGCTGTGTCTGACCGACACCGACAGCCCTGCGGACGATAGGGACGAAGCTGAGGAACGTAGTAACCACTGGGCTAGCAGGTTGATGACCGCTGCATAAGGGATGGTTAGGGAGCGTTTCCACATAAGCTGAGCTGCGCGGAGCTGAGCAGAGACGTGTCTTGACCAATCAAATTGCTCAATATACACATCTCATCTCCGCTCCGATTCTGATGACACTCAGACTTAAACGTTTGCTGGAACGTGAAACAAAAGTAACACTGTTCAGCGCTATTCAAACATTCCTTGCCTGACTCACATGCAGGAACGTACAAATTCTACGATATAACTTATTTAATTTTCTCTTTCAGGAATGTGAAGTATTCTGGCCGACGGAGGATGAGAAGGAGCTGTTCGTAGCGAACTTCAGAGCGAGTTTTGTGTCCAAAGAGACGTACGTTGCGTACCGGAAGTCCGAGAGGAAAACACCGGTCGAGACGCCCGTCGAGCCCGAGACGAACGGCTACCGGCGGCAGGAGAGCAGCGACTGTGCGGACGACGAGCGGTTAATACCGGAGAACGGGTCGCCGGTAGCGGATACCGAACCAGCGTACCGGTTCGACCGGACGGAACTCAGATTAGAACGGCTCAGCACCGGTAATAGGGACTTGTCGGCGCGGAAATCGATCGCGAACGGAGACTTATTCTCATCACTATCTGAAACGAAGAAGAACGGACCGAAATCACCGAGAAGTCCATCTAAAATGTCGCTGAAGAACTTCAAGTTAAGTTCGCCGACTAAGTTTAAGTTCCCTGACTGGGGCTCGAGAGCTGCCGGGTCTCCCCCGGATACGGCCCCGCCCCCTCCACCGGTCGCCCCAGCGCTATCTGTAGAGGAGGAAACAGAGCTCCGAAGACCTTGCTACATGTTCGAAAAGGTCGACCGAGTTCCGGACACCATACCCTCAGATCGAATCATCGAAGTGACAAACGTCAGTGTTCATTCGTTACAAGACGATTACCAGTTGAGTGTGAAGTTTATAAAGTGCAGTCGGTGGTTGGACGGCGACACGACGGAGTACAAAGCCGGGTGTCCGGATGAGAATGAGTACGTACGGGCGGTGAAGGAGGCGGTTAATGAAAGTGAAAGGGAGGCGGCAATAGACAGGCTAATAGAGCCGTATAAAGACTCGTTTGCGTTGGTCGAGTACGTCGCTGGATGTCAGATGGAGTACAAGAATGGACCTGTCGTCGTTGTTGACAAGTGAGTTTTCATTTATTTTTTTATTGGCTTACTGAATTTATAAAAAGTTACAGTTATAGTAAGGGGAATTATTTGTTATTAAAATTCCAAGTTGGTACTTTAGCGGTAGTTTTAGTACAAAAGATGATACTTGCGTGCTTTGGGAGTGGAACAATCCGCACGCTCGCCACTTGGTCTTTCACGGGTTTCTGACCCGTCGATACCCGCGGATTATAGGCCATGTAATAGATGGTTTATCGCAGTAAACTCGCTAAGGCATTTTTCATACTTATGTCTATGCCTATTTTAGCCTTTAAAGCCACTCGGTTTTGAATATCATTTAAACAATAGGATTTAGTTAATTAATTTAGTGATGCTGATTTTAGTATGAATGAAGCCTCCGCCGGGTAGATCATTCGAGTGGAACTTTCAGTATGCTCGACTTCTTTAAACTCGTCGATTACAAAAGCGCTAACGAAGTTCGTCATCGACAGATACGGCGGCAGCAAAGCGATGACGTTCTGCACGCTGAGCGCGGCGTGCGGCGGCGCCCGGGACCCGCACGCGCCCGACCCTGCCGCAGAGTTCCGGCCCGCCGGCGACGACGCCGCGTCGCTGTACACGCACGCCGCGCTCGGCGCCCACGCGCGCTGCCACGCCGGCGCCGCGCCGCACTGCCACGCCGCGCTGCTCGCCGCCTACTGCGCGCTCGCCGGCTACGGGCCCATGCTGGCTGCGCGCGCGCACAGGTGACACACGCGCTCAGTCCCCGCTCACACAGTACCCGCCGGCGACGACGCCGCGTCGCTGTACACGCACGCCGCGCTCGGCGCCCACGCGCGCTGCCACGCCGGCGCCGCGCCGCACTGCCACGCCGCGCTGCTCGCCGCCTACTGCGCGCTCGCCGGCTACGGGCCCATGCTGGCTGCGCGCGCGCACAGGTGACACACGCGCTCAGTCCCCGCTCACACAGTACCCGCCGGCGACGACGCCGCGTCGCTGTACACGCACGCCGCGCTCGGCGCCCACGCGCGCTGCCACGCCGGCGCCGCGCCGCACTGCCACGCCGCGCTGCTCGCCGCCTACTGCGCGCTCGCCGGCTACGGGCCCATGCTGGCTGCGCGCGCGCACAGGTGACACACGCGCTCAGTCCCCGCTCACACAGTACCCGCCGGCGACGACGCCGCGTCGCTGTACACGCACGCCGCGCTCGGCGCCCACGCGCGCTGCCACGCCGGCGCCGCGCCGCACTGCCACGCCGCGCTGCTCGCCGCCTACTGCGCGCTCGCCGGCTACGGGCCCATGCTGGCTGCGCGCGCGCACAGGTGACACACGCGCTCAGTCCCCGCTCACACAGTACCCGCCGGCGACGACGCCGCGTCGCTGTACACGCACGCCGCGCTCGGCGCCCACGCGCGCTGCCACGCCGGCGCCGCGCCGCACTGCCACGCCGCGCTGCTCGCCGCCTACTGCGCGCTCGCCGGCTACGGGCCCATGCTGGCTGCGCGCGCGCACAGGTGACACACGCGCTCAGTCCCCGCTCACACAGTACCCGCCGGCGACGACGCCGCGTCGCTGTACACGCACGCCGCGCTCGGCGCCCACGCGCGCTGCCACGCCGGCGCCGCGCCGCACTGCCACGCCGCGCTGCTCGCCGCCTACTGCGCGCTCGCCGGCTACGGGCCCATGCTGGCTGCGCGCGCGCACAGGTGACACGCGTCGCCCACTCACGCGTCGCCCACTCACGCGTCGCCCACTCACGCGTCGCCCACTCACGCGTCGCCCACACACGCGTCGCCCACTCACGCGTCGCCTACTCACGCGTCGCCCACTCACGCGTCGCCCACTCACGCGTCGCCCACTCACTCGTCGCCCACTCACATATTGCACATTACAGGTTGCTCACTCTCTCTTGACTTATACAATAAGGCCTTAACAAAGGCTAAAAATCGCCTTAATTCGGGTCCTAGAAAAATAATTGAATAAATACGAGTAAATAAGAAGCACGAACGAGATTAAAAATGTTTCAATTTGTTTCAGATATTCGAGCGCATCTCATCAAGTGTCGCGGTAATACACAGGTTGTATCCGATTGAATTAAATACTCAAGTGCGTCGTCCACGAGCGGTTGTTCATGGTTATAATTATAACCGTTAGTAGGCTTAGGCTATGGACTTGACATTGCGCGTCAAGATGGCCGACGGATGCGTCATTGACGCCGTTTGGCGTCGCGAAGACGCCTATAGGCGTCACGTGGACGCCTATTCGCGTCGAACGTCGTCGTAGCGTTGTAGCGTTGCGTCAAGTCACAGGACGCCGATGTGCGGTCGCAAAACGCGGTCGGCGTCATTACTCAATGTATATTTAATGTATAATGACCTATTCAAGCTTATTACAATGATTATGACAAGGCAAATCGTTACCGGAATCTACATTTTCAATTTGAAATTGTTGTGTTATTTTTTGTTCAATAAGACACGACTTAGAAATCGTCAAAGAGTTCATATGATAATGACTTTTATTCCTTTGTAATAAGTGGTTTAACTGTCTGGTTTAATTATGTCTTCGCTCACAACTGTAAGCAAAGAGTAATTAATACCTTACTGCTTTGGTAATAGAGGTCTTAATGCCATGAAAAGCATAACTGGTTTGACTGTTTTAGTTTAAAATCTCTGAGTCGTGTCTTATTAAAATAACGCAACCCCATGCTTGTATTTGTTAGTGCATTTATTATTTCATAGAACAAAATTATTTTTCTCTCTAAGAACAGGAGGCAATCGTATAATGCTCAAATGTATTAAAACAATAATTTAGTGGGAAAAAAAAATATAAACATTATTTGGTCTAAGGCTTCTTTCTCTTATGAAATAAGATGTGGTTGTGTGAATATATTTACGACAACAGATTTGTGGATTTTTCTAGCATTTTTTTCTACGGTAGACAGTTACAGCGTTATTTTGTGTCGCGGTGTAGAGAATGGGCTGTACCATTGTAACTCACGTGGTTATCACTTCACGAAATTATCGTTTTCGTTGATACTGTAATGATAAGGACATTGAAATTGGTTGTGGAGTATTTGTGTGATAAACGCGTCCTATTTGTCAAATGGTTGAAATTTGGAGTTTTTGTTTTGATTTTTTTCAAACAAAAGCTACGTTTTGAGTGACCTATCAGTAATTGGCAAGCGTGGTGATTATGTTTTAACTTGTCATTGTAACGCTCTGATGTCAGCATCACAATGTTGTAAAGATAACTTTTCTGAGCAATGTGAAAGTTAGTTGATATTTACCTAACACTTTATTCACGAATAAAAAGTAAGATTGAGAATTGGTCAAATAAATATTTTATAAATTAAGTTTAGTTATTTTTATTTAGAGATTGCAGTCACTCACTACACGATTTTAATAAGTAAAATTAGTAACATTGCATGAGTGATAAATCAATGCATATTAACGATTTTGATTGCAAATCATAACAACACATTTAGGTAAATCGTTACACGAGTGCTATTTGACTGCAAATGACTGATTAAAGCTATAAGATTAACATTTGTCGATCATCCGAGTTAAGTGATAATTATGTGAGTTTACTATGGTATCGTTTAAACAGATTTTTGAAAATGTATATTTATAGATATTTCCAACATTGTTAACAAGTTTATAAGGGTTTTTATGCGTAAAAGAATACTTCATTAGTTGCTCTAATTTTTGAAACAGTTTATTTAAAACCATCATAATAAGTAATATGCTTTAGTATAAATCCGCCTTTACTTTTTCTACTTTAGCAATAAGTTAACCAGTTTTATAACAGTTTTCTAATCATTTAATCGTGCTAGTTAAGGAGATTTTTTTACATTACCACGGTATATTGGCTCCACTCTGTCTGATGATCAAAAGGGGAGCCCTGATTGCCATGACAACGGATGCGGTACCAAAGTGGTATCCAGTCCGTTGGCATCGCCATACCGGCCCGCAAGATACTTCTTCACGCTTCACTTAAAGGAGTGCAGGTTATAGGATGATTTGTTGACATTATTGGATATATCTATGAAAATACACAACACTATAGTCCATTTCACCTAAGATGATTAAGGCGATAGTTGACGATTCAAAGGAAAACCTAAACTTTTCTAAAGCATTAAGAACCCTGTGGAAAATCATATAGATATCTCTTGGAGCTTACTGCCTTGAAATAAAGTTTAATTTCGTATAATAAGTCTCTGTCACAGAGATCATCTTCGCTGAAATGTACTTCAACATAGTAAAACGCCATATTGTAGGTTTGAAAGACACGTATAACATATAATAGACCCATTGCAAGTACCTAAAGCGTTTAATAGACGATGAATATAGTATATTTTTAATATTTTTCTTTCGTAGCTCAGTACCTATATTAATTATACGTAAGTGACATGTCCATTTGGAGGGAAATCATAATAAAGAGTTACTGCATTGGCAGAAAACAACTGATATCTATGAATACGGTATTTGACTGACAAGTCAAATCACCTACTTTTTTAAATGTTAAAAACGTAACCTTGTAGGAAAAAAAATATGAAATATTGAATCGTGACGTCACGATGCAATAGTGTCAAATCAATACTCTTTTAACTTCAGTTAGTTGTAATAATTTGTTAAAAACTCAATAGTGTGAGATAAAAAATTGTGCCTAATTTTTGATTTCCTCTTTAATCTTAGAATGTCATAATTTATTTCGTATGCAGTCAAATACCTAATTATTATTACATATTTGAGAAGTTATGTAACCAATGTTTGTATTTTTATATTATTTGTATGATTTTAAGCATTTTACATGCTAGGTATAATTTTACCTTCTTCTATGTATCTGTAAAATCATCATCACAATTTAATTTAAAGTTCAGAAACGTGCAAAGTTATGTTGATTTCAAGGAATAAAAAAAACTTAACAGTAAAGTCAAGATAGAAACTTTCTAATTATAACAATTAGTTTATTTACTGAACATAGTAAATACCTACTATGATAAAGGCCAAAAGCATGAAATATACTATCCTTATGATTTCTCTCTAAATGGAAACTCATTTATGTTTCTATGTAATGAAAATATATAGATAAGGTATATTAATATCGATGGCGACGTTTTCCTTTGTAATTTAAATATACATGGAGCTGTAATGTGTATAATTGTATCATACCCGTTAATATAACGGATTAGTCTCATGACATTGAAAATACACCGTACTGGGTTTATGCGAAAATGACACGTATCTACTACGCAGAATGGTGTATTTTCGAACCTCGTTAGACGTTATTTGTAATTCCTACTAAATCAAGTTTATGGTCCAGTATTTTTTATTATAACGATGTAATTTAGTGTATTGTAATTATTATTATTAATTATTAATAATATATAAATGTGAAGACTGCTTTTTAGTGGTTCGTCAATTAAGTGATGGAAGGATTTGGTTGCTGTGGTATAATTCTATTAATTATTCTAATATGATGTTCGTAATAATGTCCTCCAGTTATGGATAAAAAGCGAAATTCACATTGTATAGAGAAACATATTTGAAAAGTTTTTAGAATTATACCCTTATTATATAAAGCCTGGCAGTGAATTAATGATAAGAGTACCTTCTAACGTTTTTTTTCAATACGAAACTAAATATTTGCATGATTTCTCTTTGATAAACAATCTAGTTATATCTAGATATCAATGTCGTTGAATCTAATAGAAAAATATTAATATTTGCCTGAAATTAAGATGTTCTTAATTCTTGTGTTGGTGGATTTCTTCCTTACATTAGTTTTCTGTCAGACGAGCAGTGATCGAGATTCGATAAACGATCAAAATATTTATGTAAACCAAAGCTATTGTATTTGTGTAAGTGTCTCGACCGTGGCAATGTTATTTTTAATTATTTTCACACATGCGTGTAAAATACATGTCTCGTGTGGCCATATCAACGCTTCTAAGAAGCAATAATTTATTATATTTTTATGCATCACAGAGAAAACTTTAAATTACGTAGATAATGCTGCTTTGTGGTCTAACTAACTGCGGGGATTTCGTAACATAACATGATATTGTGGGAAGCTTGATCAGATTTGTTCTTTGTTTCTTGGAGATAGAGTTCAAATTATTTAAATATAAATTAAATTTTAGTTTTATTTCATCTAATGATATTTAAATTTATACAGTGATTGTCGAGTCTCGATCTAAATAGGAACGAAAGAGTTGCTGGCATCGCATCGGACAATGTACCTTCTATGTGTGAAACAAAAGAAAATGGCCGCCAGATTGCATCGGGATTTCCCATTGCAATATGGCAGCTACATTTTAATGAGGGTTTTCACAAATGAAAAACCGCTAGGTGGCAGTAGGCCGGCGTAGGGTCCAACTGTGTGTCCACTCTGTATGTGATTGGTGGATTTTGTCATGACATTGACAGATATGTCAAAATTCACCAATGACATTGCAGTTAGACCTCACGCCTACGTATTGCCATCGAGCGGATCTTTCATTCTCGAAAACTCTCATTATGACATCATCATCAGTCATTTGCTTGTTACAAAACACTTATGGATTCATGTCTTTTTTAAATGGGGGTTTTGACCAATGTCTTCACGCTTTCTTTTACGACATCTAGGAAGAAGAATCCAGTGTACGGAGATAGGCTATTGATGATGATGATGATGATGATGATGATGATGATGAAGTAATGTTCTCCTCATACAAGTACGTTGTTCGTTGTTGCGAGCGACTGTGTAGTTGGTTCGGGGTGGGGAAACGACGTTGCGTGCCATTGTAGCCTTAGCTAATTATTACGAGTATGCGTGAGCTTTGGCGGGTAAGACTCTTGAAGTTGGTAAGAGGTGTTTCGTCTCATTTATTTGTAATAGAGAAGGGATGTTGGAAGTGGACCTCACGAATAAACTCGGAAATAATATTTTCATCTTAAAGAAGACCTTTCGGAGGCCCTGGGCACATGGGCATTTAAACCCCTGGTTTGGTAATCGTGGAGCCCAGGTCTGGGGGCCCCAATCGATCGCGGGGCCCTGGGCACGTGCCCATATTACCTATATTGAGCACAATATTAGTGGGAAAGAGGTGTCTGAGCATTTCCTAACTGTTGTGCTGATTCTGTCAAAGTCAAAGTCAAAGTCAAAGCGTTTATTTTGCAACTTGATTTACACTGAAATTCTTTTGCACGTCAAATATTTTTTTACCCTACCAGCACTTCGACGTGAATGGCCTGCTGAGAAGAAGTGCCGCAAGAAACTCAACAGTTTGCCTTTTTTAAAATATAAGTTTTGATTACAATCATAAATAAATGTCAATAAATAGATAGATGTGCAGAGCGGCTCAAGTTATATCCACAAATCCTTGTCATTTAAGTAATCTGCAATTTTATAATAAGCTTTTTTCATTAAGCAATTTTTAATATGAATCTTAAATTTATGTAAAGGCAAATCAACAAGATTTTGTGGTAATTTATTAAACATTTGAATACTTAATCCAATAAAAGATTTTCCAGTTTTTGAAAGTCTGACATTTGGAACAGCAAGTTTGTCCTTATTTCTCGTATTAAAATTGTGAGAATCTGACTTCTTAGGAATATTTTTATAATTTTTACGAACATACAATATACAATCTAAAATATATTGTGACGCTGTTGTTAATATTTTAATTTCTTTAAATAAGTCTCTAAGCGAGTCACGAGGTCTAAGGCCGTAAATGGCACGGACCGCCCTCTTCTGCAAAATAAAGATAGACTGAATATCAGCCGCCGAGCCCCACAACAATAGACCATATGACATAACGCTATGAAAATAACTGAAGTATACTAGTCTTGCTGTTTCAATATCAGTAATATACCTTATTTTTCTAACAGCAAAGGCAGCTGAGCTGAGTCTTGCTGCTAAAGTACAAATATGAGGACCCCACTGAAGTTTAGCATCAATGGTAATGCCTAAAAATATAGTTGAATCTACAATTTCTAATTGCTCGTTATTCATGGTAATAAATGTATTGATCTGCCTCACATTAGGCATCATAAATTTTATACATTTCGTTTTTTTTGCATTTAATGACAAGTTATTAGTAGAGAACCAGTGCGACACCTGTGAGAGAGTTTTGTTTATTACGTCAAATGATGTTTCGTTTCTATCTGTTTTAAATATCAGAGAAGTGTCGTCGGCAAACAAAACTATCTCACATAGATTAGTCGTAAAATATGGCAGATCGTTTACATAAATCAAAAACAGTAATGGTCCTAGTATCGATCCTTGGGGCACGCCCATTCGCAGTTTGGAACCAGAAGAATTATTGTTGTTTATGTGGACCCTTTGTATCCTGTCAGTGAGATACGATTCAACAAGTTTTAAAGAAGATTCAGATAAACCGTAGTACTTTAATTTAATGAGCAATATCTTGTGGTCGACGCAATCAAACGCCTTCGACAGATCGCAGAAAATACCTACAGCATTATTTTTACTTTCCCAGGCATCATAGATATGTTTGATAAGAGCAGTCCCTGCATCGGTTGTGCTCTTGTTTTTGGTAAAACCAAATTGCTTTTCATGTAGCAAATTGTTTGCGTTGAAATGTGAAAGTAATTGGTTAAAAATAATCTTTTCGAATATTTTACTGAAACTAGGCAATATTGAAATAGGCCTAAAATTCATTGGGTGTCACCGAGTAATGTCTCCAAGAACCAAGAAGTTCGAAATGCAAGCTTTTTCAAGTTGTTGATATCCATGGACGGCGGTGATCACTTACCATCAGATGACTGTCTTGCTCATAAAAAGCCTTGCCTCCTTCTTACATATGCAAAAATGAGTTTAAATGGCTTACCAAAATCTTGAGAGCTCTATTCATAGAAGCTAGCGCATTCTCTATTGCCTATAGATAGTTTCAATTTTATTGTACACCAGTATCGTTAGTATATTTATACCTGTAGTTAATTTTTATACCGCATCCATTGAAATAGTATAACATCGGGAACTATCTAGCCTAATATTCTGATGGATATTTCCGAATACTTTTCTATACATTTGTTACATATTTTAAGTTTTATCATGATTTCTAGCAATTTGCTATTATTATTATTCATCCGATTTATATGATACAGTATGTTGAATTTTAGCAAGAGCCTGTTTCACACCATTTATGCAAGTTCTCAATAAACTTTATTATTATGATTAGTTCTAAAGTTTAAAAAGAACTAGTATAGGAATGCACTAGGCTGAAATGACCAAAGGTCGACGGTAGGTAATGCATTTTCTATACAATATTTTTTAATCTTAATACAGCGGTGAAGCAGGTTTTTTCATATAATGTTATTTTTATATGCTTTATTTTTCAATAGTAAAGACAATATCAACGCCCAGTAATGATTTACTATATTTTCTACGTTAAACGTTGGTTGAATCTTGTTTTGGTTATTATAAGGTTGAGTACACACTGTTCTAACATGTTGGAACAAGGAAATTGTCGGTATGGTTAATCGAATTGTTTAGAAATCAATGAAATCAATGTATTTAAAATAAATAAATAATTTATTTTAAATACATTGATTTCATAATATATCTTCTCTTGTATTAAAAGTTACAAGACCTACCACACATACAGCATACAAAAAAGCAAATCAATAGAATTATAATGAAGATTGATAATCTTAAACTAAATAATTAAGCTGGATCCCAAAAAATACATTAAACTTAAATTTTGTATGTAATTTACAAATAAACAGAGTCTACGTACTTTTAGAAAAAAAACATTTAATTAGTTACAATTTGATCAAAAGATGAAAACTTAGATTGCTACTGATTTGAGCTATACTGACATTTTCTTTGTTCATGTTAAAGAGTGTTGTACTCTGCAGTGTCCATTGCGCGCAATAATCCCGCCCCCTATCGGTTAACCAAAGAAGCGCGTCTATGTATAGTGTCGTAGGACGTAGGAAGGAGCAGCTGATAGAGTATGAATAGGTTAGGCTCATGTGCAACTATTACATGTATTTATTCAATTTGAAAGTCGGTCTGTCTAATGGTGTATAGGATAAGTGGTTAAGAGAACAAAATAACAACATCAAACAACAAAATAACGGAGGTTTCCTAGCGTTATCTTGCTTCTTACATACTTAGGACACAACCAGTATGGAAACAAAAAAGCTGCACTGGGTACTCTCATTCTTCTACTCATTGTATTACACAGAATGTCTTTACACTTCTGCGATACAATGTTGTATCACTTGTATCAGCAATGGTACAAGTTGGTGTACTACTGACAATGCGAAATAAACAATACAAAAAACCTAGACAGACAGACTTTTAAACTCGCGTATCTAAATCTAGATCTTAACCTTGGCTCAATATTGGTGATTATTTATAATTCTGTTTACGTTATATATCTTTTATTATTGATATTGTATATTTTAATCTTTGATTATCTGATTTATAATAATTTCCCGAGTAACTCACGATCATTCATTGCCTATGAATCTGATCAGGGTATGTCATCAACCATGGAATGTAGATATTTTATATTGGTCTTGCTTAGAAACTTTGTGACTTGAAGAATTGTACATATTTGCAATCTGTAATAAAATGACTAATAACTTTTGATCAGGGTATCATTTTGGTACCTAGCTGTTTTTAAATTAATTACTTGTTAAAATGAATGTACTGAATACTCAATCCTATTGAAAACTCATCTGCATGGTTGCATAAAGATAATTATGAAATGAACAGTCTTTGTAAGTATTAATCATCATATATTTTACTAATCTTCAAGTCACTCTAACTAAGCTCTGACTGAATCTTTATCGTATTTTGCCATTATCATAGTGTGCCTCGATTCCTTCTCCATTCAATTAACCAGATTCCTGTTATCTACTCAAATTCAACAGAAAACTATTTTTGAAATACATACCATCCTGACAAACATATTTTTATACTAAAAAATTGAAAATTCACACACATTAAACTATTCAATTGAACTGAAGTAAGAAAATATATAAACTGTAGATCTGAAGTACTTTAAATTCTGTGTCTTGCAATTTATCGACAATATGATAATGAAAATCTTATTTGTTTAATTTCCCTCATGTCGCTGACAGGAATCAGGTTAAAATTGAAATTATTTCACGCAAAGCGGTGGCACAAATTCGTCATTAATATTATCAGAAATATTCACAAAAAATCGCCTTGTGTGAAACTCCACCCTGTAGATAGCGCATTATTAAAATTATCTACGACTGTTCAAAAGGCTTCATTACACTTTTCTGGTCCAACATGTTGGATGTTTTACGGAACATGTTGGTCGAGAACAGTGTGGACACGGCCTTATTTAAATCTACGTTTTTTATACGTAGTTGATCTGTGTGTGTAGTTGGAGTAAATCTGTAGGGTTTGGTCTGAGGGAGTTTCTGATTCACCGCATAAGTTTTCCAATAAGTATCAAATTATTGAATAACTCAATCGTATTAATTATTGCTCAATATGATTGGAAATATTTATTTATTTATTATTTATACTGTGTTCCATCTATCATGAAAACTGAAGCAAAACGCATACGAAATAACAATGAATAAATAAGAGATTAAATGATTATTTCAAGCAAAATTGCGCACAAAAGTGAATCAGATAATTTCATCACGGCCAACCCAAAACATTATTATAGTCTTAAGCCTATACAATATGTACGAGTCGAAAGAATGCTAGTAAATAAAGAGCGAGTGTTGCTATAGATTGTAAGATGTAAAAATGTTGCCAGGTTATTAAAATGAATATTACAAAATGTACCTATTGTAATGCCGCCTTTGTTCGTAAGTTACTGTGCCAATTTTTTAAATACTTCCCTACCGGTACTACTACGCATTCCAATTTTATTTTTGTACGGAAATATAGTATCTGTGTCCACCTATAAAATATAAAAATTGATTTTTGTTTGATTTTTTGAAGTGGGTTTGACTCGTGACTTTCCCAAAATAGGTTAGACTCTGACTATCCCAAAATAGTGTCCATAGCTTCTTATATGATCCCTTTTAAGATATTTTTTTATTTTAATATATCAGGTTGTGATAGATCAGATTGGTTTAAAGCTTCTTACCTTATATATTTTATAGGGGACATAAAAACTATTTAATGTACCATCGGTTACTTGCCTCTTAAAATATATAAAAAATATCCACCGTATTTCAGTTCAAATACATTCGACTGGACAGCATAGTATTTTTTGAGATTATATACGTATTTGTATATTTTTAGTTATTTTTTTAATATTTTTTAACAGGAAATTGATCATATTGACCAATTCGCAGACTGCTTTATGTTTTTCATGTAACGTCTTATATTGTGTTAAAGAAGTAAGAAATAAATTAATAATGTTACGTATGAAGATACAGTTTCGGTAATATGAGGAGTATTACTGATAGGGTTCTTCAATAGATTTTGAATCTTAATCAGTACTAATAAGAATTGGAATTTATTAAAGAAACTCAACCGTTCATTTTGGTTTGATAATGTCATTGTATGTACAGTCGACGTTAAAATAAATAATTTGAAACTGTCAGAGTAACTAAAATACACGCTGGCAACACCACGATTTTTAAAATAACTTTAAGATTTTGGTCAATTGTGCATAGAAACAGTGTTATTGTATCTCTACAAATGAACAAACTGTCTGTCTTTGTCCGTGACATTATTACTTTTAATCATAGATTTAAATCTTTAGATAATTATGCCCCCGTCATACTTCGACCTGCCCTAAAATTGGCATTAAAATTTGAAGCGACGGTCGTTTCTTATGACATTGGCAGCGGGTTGAACGTACGCCAAGTTAAACATAATAATGGCACAGTTTTTTGGTATGAGTCTCTATATCTAACGATTTAAATATATGCTTTTAATTGCATTCTTCTTCGTCCATTGTCTTAAATCTGTCAGTTGCAAAAGCAATGTCGTGGATTCGATGTCTGTACGTTGTATACTCTATAAAACTAACATTAAAATTAAGACGCACACAAAATGTATTCACCAACACATTGCAATATTTTTTTAATTTTGTTATTAACATTAAATTATTTACTTTTGAGTGATTGTAAATGGCAGGATTGCCTGTTATTTAAGTTTTTACTAAGGCCAGAGTAATGTTATCGATGTTCAGATCGTTTCGGTTTATTAATTAAAAGGGAAAGTAGGTGTACATTGTTAAAATGTGCGACGGAATACACAAGTGTGATTTTCTTTCAAGCAATTTTGAACTATAATTCAAAGTGAATAAGTTCAATATTTATTGAAGGAATTTGACAGACTGATTTTTCAATAAGCTGTTTGTGCACTGTTTTATTTCTATGATAATTATGTTTAATCAAAAGTTAATTTAATGACACATGCAAAAGTTTTTGATTTTTTTTTATGAAGACGCTAGTCATTAATCATAATAATAATCTCAGAATAAAATAAAATTAATCGATATAACTACAGATACGAAATGTACACCTACTCTGTTGTCTATGGTGGCGTTATACCATACATTTAAGGTAAAATAAACTATGAACCGTCTCGAATATCGTTCTACTATAGAGATGGTTTTTATACTTTGATATATAACCCTTTATGTACAGTTTATCTATTAGATTTTTATTGCTGATTGTTGTTACGTGATTTATTGACAGTTTGGTCACATTTAAATATGTTTTCCGTGTATTTAGAAATGGGAAATAAACTAAACTGTCTAATTTATCCCGAAAACAATTTTTGTAAATAGACACGCGGTATGTTGGGCATTTTTACTTGGCTCTCAAACTGCCGTGTGCCTCAACTAATGTAGTTGCATGTAGATAAGTGATCTTGCATTTCGTTTGTAAAACATCTCATTCACTATGTAAATCGTACGAACCCTATTTATTTTTTATGTAACCGCCTGTATTATTTCTAATGTAAAAATATACATGTAAGAAATCTAGTGAGGTTTTTTTATTATGACAATATAGCCCGTTCCTTTTCAGCTTTGGTGTCACTGCAGTACATTTTGTTCAAAGCGCACATCACGGTTATTTGTATGGTTAAAAAATATTTTGATAACATTTAATTTTCATTATAATCAACACCAGTAAAAACAGAATTTCATGTAATATTAATTATTATCGGCCCATAGTTCAGCATCATTTTATGATCTGTGGCATGGTCGCCGCATCCGAACTGCTTTAAGAATTTGATTTAAACATCACCCATTTCCTCACATATCAAAAAGGGTTGCGTCTAAACAGAACTCGGTCCCATCTCTACTTTCACTTTACGCGAGACCTTTTCAATTTTTGCAAAGGCGATCGCATGGAGTAAAATATGTAGGCACATTGTATTTTTACGTAAAAGGCCGTAAACGAAGTAGTAAAGAGGCTTGTCTGCCGCCGCACATAAAACCAAGTTCAATATGCCTACGGATATTGAGTATGCTGATACTTTTTATATGATGTTATAGGACTATCAATATGTTCGCGAAGTTTAGGTATTGAGAATTCCAGTGGGAATTTGGCAACGTTGAAATTATTTTATACGACCAAATAGAACAGTCGTGTCAATGTAGAAATGCGATTTATTTATAAGAGCCTAAATAAATCGCACTCAACTCTGAGCTCGATCTTGAGCGCGAACTTGAGGTGCTGTTTTGTATGAGAATGACATATCAAGTTCGCACTCAAGAGAGCTCAGAGTTGAGTGCGATTTATTAATACGAGCCTTAAATTGAAAAGCCGTGTCATTATTCTGAACATGACTTCCATCCATTGCAAAATTGTAGACTCATGTTATCACCTCTGCTTCATTGTTAAAATCATTTCTAATCTTATAAAAAACGTACTACGAGTACCTATAGTGGATTCTGCTCTATGTATGCCGACAATAACAATTTTCATTACCGGGAGGGCACAAGACTTGTGGCTACGGTCCAGCGATCATTAATCTGAGGTCCTGCGCTTACCAAAATTAAAATAAAAGTGATTACTTTCTGAGTGGCAATCAGAAGGCCATATACATACACACGCATTTATAGGACTTAATTTAGAATGGTTCAATTGTAAAAACTTTCGCTGAAATAAGGCTAATGTTACCTACTTTAAAGTTTGTAATAAATCTGCATAAACTAATGTCGGTCTATCCCAGCTCGAGTGCGAAGGAAACCACAGGAGTTTAGTGGGTAGTGCAATACAAAAAAGGGAGATACGCTATTGAAATCAGGCGTTAGTCGCTGCATTCGACGCTTACTGGGTTCGATTCCCAAGTAAGACGAAATTTTTATCTCTTCGTCTAAACACACCAATTCGCAATTTGGCAAATTAGCCGTCTTTGTATAGATTGCATAATTTTCAAAATTGGGGGCATTTTCCCTGCAGCGGGACTCTCATGTCATAGGCTGATACCTAAACTTTTTCTACACCCTTAGGACTAATATATTAAAGCTGAAGAGTTTGTTTGTTTGTTTGAACGCGCTAATGTTAGGAACTTCTGGTTTGAATTGAAAAAAATCTATTCTTTTTGGATAGTCTTTTTGTAGAGCAAGACTTTAAGTCTTTAAGCTATAATATAACACAACACATTATGTGTTCGGAAACCAAAATCCACGGGACGAAGTCGCCGGCAGCCGGTGTATTCCATATAAGTCTGGTGCCCTCGAGCCTTTTTCAATCTTAGCTAGTTTCGATCAAGTATTTCCTATGCGTTCCTCAAAGTTACTGACACGTGTGACCCTCAACTTTAAGGATCGCATAAAAAATAAGACACAAGAACTCGTGCAAAATATTGCGCGGGAATAGACAAGTTTCTTATTTCAGGACACCCTTCTGCGTGTATTTGATTTTCATAGTTGTCTTGTAAAGGTTTTGCTGCTGAAACTTGAAGATAAAAAGTTTAATGCTTTTTATTAAAGCTACAAAGGGACATTCCAGGTATCAGAATGAGTATCAGTGTAACCCTGTGTGTTTCGTTCACCATACAGCGGTGACCAAGTTAAACCTGCAGATTTCTGTTTTTTTTTAGCTCGATCAACTGGTATGAAATTCAAACACAGATTTTTGATAATCCAGAGTTGTGTGCCTGTCTGTCCAAGTTGAACCGCCGGCCTTACTGTAGTACTTACATATATTATGCTTTATCGAAAACTGTACTGTACTTATATTATTATCAAATAAATAAATTATTATTATTATTATTTGTAGGTACTCTTTCGAGATCACGGGTCCAAAGGGACCCGGTCCTTTGAAGCATGCGTGGGGCCAAAGCCAACAGCGCAGAGGCTTTTTTGTACCATTTGATCTAAATGAAATGTGTACATCTGCCAGGTTCTATCTCTGACTAAATACAGATCTAGTCAAAGACAGCACCTGGCAAATGTAAGAACTATTGCAGAATTAAAAGGAAAACAAAATCCAGGTCTATTGAGTGTGGTTTGATGGTTTGATTATCTGGGCTATGGGTTGAGACAACGGACGTCTGCCATGCAAAATGTCTCAATGTTTTACTCCTGGCAGACGGTGACTCGCCTCCCACTAGATGGGCCCCCCAAAACAGCTACCACTCTAAGCGGCCTCTAGGGTCGCGGGCAGCAAGGGAGCAACACCGGCGTGGTTGGCTAAGGGTGCCGAGAGGTGTGCACCGGTTTCTGGATCGCGATATGTCGGTCAGCCGTTCCCCGCTATTATGCAGATTGAGCACTTCCACCCATCAAGCATATAGCTCTTGCGCTCCACTCTGGACGGCCAATTAAGGCAAGCCAGAGGTGGGGGAGAAGATGGTAAAGTTCCCCCGGGAGGTCTCGGGTCCGTGGTGTCGCCACACACCAACAGCTCGCCACAAGCTGCCCTGCGGAGACTGATTGCATTGATGGAAGTTGTAATTCCTCTAGGAGGAGCTCCAACTTCCACCAACGGGCGATGGGGTCGTCACATCCCTACGCTCTTATTATTATTATTATTATTATATTGATATCATACCGAAGACCTTATACATACGAGAAAAAATCTCGTCACAGCGGAGTAGGCGATCTCACGCTCCGCAATATGTCACTGCCATTTCCTCACAGAGACGAACTTCTTAGCTATCCATGGATTCTCCGTGCGGGTGCCGGGTCCATCGCGTGGAACAGAGAGGAATGTCAGTCGGCGCCTGGGACTTCTCCCTTCCCAACCATATTTGGTATGAGCCGAGTAAAGCGGCTTCAGTTGCTCTTTCCAGTAAGGAGCTAATATTAGATCTTGGTAATCCTAAGTCCTTCAGTAGATTGAAGAGAGATTTCGCTGGTATACCTTTCGCACCCACTTTCACAGAATACAACCGTGCTATATAACCATTTTTAGTCATCTCTTGTCTTAAACGCGTGATCTTTGGGAATGTTTGTCTCCCATGGAACAGTAAGTTCTACCAACAGTACGCGCTTAAGTTTTCTAACCTACATTGACGTAAATCCTACTACTATTATAAAGGCGAAAGTTTGTATGTGTGGATGTAAGGATGTATGGATGTATGGATGTTTGTTACTCTTTCACTTAAAAACTACTGAATGGATTTGAATGAAACTTTACCACAATATAGCTTATACATCAGAATAACACATAGGATATTGGAAATCGAAATCCACGCGAACGGAGTCGCGGGCGGCCGCTAGTAAATATTATAAGAAAAGAGGGTAGCGCGAGATCTTGCCGCGACGTGTCTCGGCTGGACGCGCGCCGCGCCGGTCAGTCTGGTAAAGGCTACGCTGCTGAGCGGGTGCGGGTGTTTGTGTTCCAGTAACTCGGTGAGTTTTTTATTCTTATAACTTAATTTGCAATTTTCTATTGTGCCCTTGAGACTGTTATAAACTACTAGCTTTTGCCTGCGGCTTCACTCGCGTTAAAGTCCGGGTAGCACAATTTTCCATTTCTGGACACAGAGGAGAACTCGGAACGGACTTTTAAACGTTATACGTTTACTCCCGTTCCTGTACGAATTTTGCAATATTTTTTTGCAGCTAAGCTATAGGATTACTAAGCTATCTGCATGCCTTTTCTCGTCTGTTTTCGACTTTTCATACAAATGTTTTTTCCTGCTAACTCCGGTTCCCAAAGGAATTTCGGAATTTCCTTTCTTAGTGCACCTCTACGGTACCTAAGCTACGTCCATTCCAAATTTCAAGTGCCTACGTTAAGCCGTTTAGGCTGTGCGATGATATGACAATCAGTCAGTTTCTCCTTTTACATATTTA
Organism: Nomophila noctuella; assembly: GCA_958496325.1. NCBI lineage: Eukaryota > Metazoa > Arthropoda > Insecta > Lepidoptera > Crambidae > Nomophila > Nomophila noctuella. The sequence continues at coordinate 6,998,195 of OY292506.1, read as the reverse complement.
GATTTGCAATTTTCTATTGTGCTCTTGAGGCTCTGTTATAAACTATAATGTATCATGAAGTGTGTATTCCTCGTTAGCGTATAGTAGCAACGTACAGTACAACCATTATCCTGTCGTCATCGCGAGTTTGAATAGCTTGTGGCCGGTTGGTCGCAATGAGCGCAATAGGTACCCATTGCTTAGTAGGTATTGTTTAGTTTTAGAAAATCTCGATGGAGCCGAGCCGTAAGGGGTCGCTGTAAGGGGTGGTTGGAGGCGACTATTTAGTTTAGATAAACGTGATCATCAGATGGCATGTTGGTGATAGCATTGAAAACTAATATTAATTAACTAGCAGCCGCCCGCGACACTGTCCGCGAGGATTTCAGTTTCTGCACAAAAAATTGTGTTGTACTAATAGCTTAAAACCCTCCTCGACGAATGGACTAAGTTACAAATATTATTTTAATTATGTTCCTGAGACAAAGAAACAAACAAACTCTTCAGCTACACTAATAGACAGATTATTGTTATACTCGTAGATAGATTAGTGCTGAGGCTGGTGTCAATCTTACGTGCGACTACGTGTGACTTCTGAATTCGAGCTGCAAGGACGTTCCAAAAATTCGTTCATTCTCAAAAGAGTTCCAGTGAATATCTATGCCATGGAACAGCTGATACTTTTTACCCCCATTAGTTTTATGGATCTTCGATTTATCCGGGAAATGAACCAGGCAGTTAACCACTGGTCTATAGAGACATCTCACTTGATGAATGAATCGAATTTAAATTGAGGGGCAAATGATTAGGGAGGAAGTAGGAGGTACGCAAATATCCGAGGGTCGACGATGAAAGTAAAAAATATCACACTTGAGGACTTATTCCAACGGGATGCCATGGATCAATGGAAAAAAGATAGAAGAAAAAGACAAATCCAGTGAATCGGGTGTAAAACAGAACAAATTTTCAAGATTTCGAAAGTTTTTAGCCATGTTCGGCAAGATTACTTATATTTCTAAGGAAGGAATCATATTACCCCACATTACACAAGGAAATAGGCTAGTTGCCACTATGTTTATTTTTTGATAGAACGGTTCATTATAGTTATAATTTGCTCAAACTACCACCAAATCGTCTCAGTGTAGCCGACCCTCAGGGCATGTGGGCAGCAGTATTTGAAGAAGCGTGGGCGTCGGAGCCCTACGCAACCGCGACGAACTGTACATTGACATTCCGACAGTGACATATTGTTGGATTATATTGCTTTCGCGCAATGGATAGTAAATCGCACAAAGCCACGCGTCTGCTGTTGGGCTCTGAAAGTTATTAGGTTTTTCTTATAAAATACTAGCTGCCCGCCCCGGCTTCGCCCGTGGTACTTACTTACATGTATTATATATACAAACCTTTCTTAAGAATCACTCTATCTATTAAAAAAAACCGCGTCAAAATCCGTTGCGTAGTTTTAAAGATCTAAGCATACATACGGACATACAGCGAAAGCGACTTTGTTTTATACTACGTATTGATTGAAGATAGGTAAATTACTACTATTAAAAATGTGAAAGTTTTTGAGTATGGATGTTTGTATGCTTGTTTGTTTGTTTGTTACACGTAAAAAATTTAGGTACTGAATGTTATTTATTGAAAATTTATAATATGTAGGTTATACGTCAGAATAATAGTCCAGTAATTTTAGCAATTTTAAACCACGATCTGCGGAATAATTCCTAGTGAGCTGAATTTTTGTATACACCTTTATTATGATATTGTAATGATGATGTGAAAAATCGACATTGATATCGTGCCGGCTAAAAAAATTATAGGGGTCCAAACGTCACAAAAATCAGTTTTTCGCAAATATCTCGCGATCTATTGCTCAGAGGCCAATAATGGTTTCATAAAAGTTGTTCGTCGTAAAATTGTCTACAAAAAAGGTATCTTGCATTTTTCTGTAGAATTAACCGTTTTTGGAATAGAGACTAAAATGCACTCACATATGGAATTGTATACCGTACGGCGCATACCAAGGCATAAACCCTATTGTTTATTTTTTTCCCTTTTTTGTTTGTGTGTTTTTTGTTAGTATGATGTTCTACATATAGAAATATAAAGGACTTGAAATACTAGTACAGTCAGGAAAATAGGAATATCAACTATAAAAAACTAAGTGGCAATTTTTTTTGTCACTTTATAACTCAAGAACGGGCTCACCGATCCAAACCAAATTTTCAGGGTTTGTACAGACTATTTAGTATATGTTTTATGTGAAGTTTGAACAAAATCGGTCGCTTCACTTTATACGTAGCGAAGCACGTACCGGGCCGCTAGTAATGATATAGATATGCAATGCAATGTCGATTTTTCACATCATCATTACAATATCATAATGAAGGTGTATACAAAAATTCAGCTCACTAGGAATTATTCCGCAGATAAAATCTAAAATTCCTGGACTATAATACACAAGCCACATTTTATGAAGATACTGCTTGTGTAAAGCGAAATCCACGCGGACGAAGTTGCAGGCGACCGCTGGTAAAGACATAAATATCACACATAATCACATAGTATGAACATTGATCTGATTCTTGTGATACAGAGATCAAAATCCACGATGGTATTACAAATACTTAAATAGACACTTACATAAAAGTATATCACCCAGTCTAGGACCGACAGACATGTTAATGCACTCAAATGTTTGTTCTATGCGGGGATCGAACCGGCGATCTCTCAGTCTCATAGTCTACTTCTTCAACGTTCTTTAGTCAACTATCATAAGACACAGAAAACCAGTAGTCAACACGATAAAGGGCTATTGCATCTATAACCAATGATATATGTAAATAAATAAAGTACACAATTTACAAAATGATCGATCAATTTCGTCTTCATAATGCCATATGCTTTATAGCTAGTTAATCGTGAGATTAGTTAGTACCTACATATCTATAACCACAAATATATTGCATGTAATTACGTGTAGGTAATTATTTCAGGTCTACTGTAGTCATATACCTACGAGTACGAAACCAAGGGTCGCGGGTTCGAATCTCGCTAGGGGCGACTGTTTGAGTGATGAACATCGGCGTTTGTACTCGCCATGGATGTTTATAAAAGTATTTAAGTATGTCTGTTTATCCGCTCCCTAGCATTCATAGTACTAGCTTCGAGCTTAGTTCGGGCTAGGCAATTTTGTGTCAGTAAGTTATTTCATTTAAACAATGATTAAGAGTATTTTCACTGCACCGGCAGTATTTTGGGTCCGATACTTTTGTCGGGTAAAATATAGCGATTTCCATAAAGCATTATCTTTATCTGTCAAACCCATATCCTGTGGTAAACAGGACAAAAAACAGGACAGTTTCGGAACAATCTGATTGATGTTAGTTGATAGTTTAACCGTTTTTGATATTCTACAAGCAATGCATGCGTTGAGATTGGAATAAACAATGGAGCAAATGATGTTGTTCGATTTTGAAATTACCAAGTTGGTTTAGTGATTTAATTAAGTTAATCTGTATTCTTGAGGTCCCCGCAGGATAAATATTGGTTTGCAAGAACAAACATTTCTGCAATCTTCATGGCTGATTTGCCTGATTTATGTTTTAATATGTATCTGGTATTTCTTTTATTTATTTTGATATCTGTAACAAGTAGCTACTTATCACGGAGTCAGATCAGTGTATGTTAGTTTGTTTGTTATTTATAATTTATTAAAATTGTGTATCGATGTTATCGACCTGAAAAAAAATATTTAGCGTCTTTTTCCGGTTAACTAACGAACAAGGTCAACTGATGATAAGTTATCACCGCCTCTCTTCCCATCATACAAGAGTCGCAGTTACGTAGTGTGCTTTTAAAGCCCCTTCTCTCCCCCCTGAGATTCGTCTATAAATCCAATATCTAGGTTAATAAAACATGAATATGTCGTGATCGTATACATACGTACACTTGAGTAGGTATTACACTATTTTCCCAAACGTAACATTCGGCTGGGAGCGCTTTTCCAATTGGTAAGCGTGTCGGAAATCAAATAACATTGTAGAAAGTGCGTCTCTGCGAAGAGGATAGTGAATCCGTGGGTATGAGGGTATGGGGTCTGAAAGGAAGGCAACGCATTTGCGACCCTTGTGCGGTTGTTGATGTCCATGGGCCGCGGTGATCACTTCTTACCATCAGGTTACCCTCTTGTTCGTTTGCCTTCCTATAACATAAAACAACGCATGTTCAAGGTTCCTAGGAGCAGATCTCGGAAAAATCCAGTCATGCAAATCCAAGATTGGCATTCCACGCCAAGCTTTTATTACAACCCGAAAGAAGAGCATTTTTTTACTGGTTTATAGTAAAATTCTATTTCTATTTCTATTCACACATAGAACTGGGCCTATTAAAATTATACCATACTTAAGTAGTGCAAGCCTAAGCCACCGTTTAACCAATCCGTCATCCATGCTAATGAAAAACTTCAGGAGAAACGTCATTCAATGTCCTGCAAAGTGTGTATTTTTAACTTTGATCGTTAAATTTTAAAAGGTCACACAGGTCTGTATGACGGGAAAATTCATCACCCGTAACATTTACCTGAATGTTTACTTTCCTTCTGACGAATAGATTAAGACCACAAACGATGCATCATCAGTGGAGAATTGGAGAAGTGGAGAAGCGCCTCTCCTCCACCCCGCGGCGACGGATCGATCCCGCGCCTGCGCCCCAACCTCGGCAGTATTGAATGGACCCATTCATAGAGCAACTGGTGCCTTCAGAATGAAACATACCTACCTACAGCCCCCCACTCAAACGTATAGCGTAGCTACACACCTATACCCGTCAGAATAAGACTCATATTTGAGTAACCAGCGATATTCCTGTCGTCTTGTAGTATATAGCACATCGGAGGCGGGGGCGATCCAAATTTGAAATTGGTTTTTCGATTGACTGAACGGGCGTGTTCCATTTTTTTTTAATTTGATTGATAGGTCTCGATTGCTTATCGAGGTCTATGAATTGGGCTTTGTTTGAGTTTTGGAACGTGGAAATTACGCATTATTTATTATTGGAACTAGGCAGGTGCGAAGATCTGGCCTTTGTCCCGTCTTCATTATTGGGGTGAAAATTTCTGGGGACTGATGAGTCTTTGAAATATTTCTTAAGGTCTTCTTTGCTTTTACGATGGGAATATTAAATAGGCGACAGTGGCTTATGTTTTTGTCATCATTATTTCATTCAATAAGTCATAGGTAAACGTAGATGAGGATATGTTTATCACAGGAGTACAGTTTGATTGATTTCATAATGCAGATTATCTGTTTTGATGGAATCAAACGGATGTGCTTATACGAATATAAGGAACTACTTTCCTCGCCTAGTTGACGTGTTGATATAATGGCACTTTTTGGACGAAAGGTCCTGGTTTAATCGTTAATCCTAGAGCATTTTATGATACCATGCTAATATTATGAATGTGAAAGTTTGTTTGTTTGGATGTTTGGCCGTCAATCACGCTGAAACTACTGAACGGATTTTGATGTAATTTGTTATACAGGCAGGGTATGGGCTGACTTATGATACAAACAAAATAACTCTTCAGCTTTATATAAGTATATATTTTGTTTTATATTAAAGTCAAACGTTACGTTTAAACGTTATTTCATAAACTTCTTTGAACACATGTTCAAAACATTTTATGCTATTGCTTCTTTTAAATAAGACTCTCTCTTGATACGTTGTCGTCAAGGTTAAATATAAAAATATATTACTACAAACAATAAATGTTCGGTCACCAAGCAACGGAATATTCAAAGTAGGAGATTAAAATCTAACAATAAGCACGTACCTATACAAAAAATCAAAGAGGAAGAAAGGTAATATATTACTTTCAAGTCAATTCTCTTGACTTCAATATTTAGATCAAAGCGTATTATATGATTCTGATTTTGTCACCGTTCCACCAAATGCTGGCAATATTTTTCAAATGGTTCAAGATTTCTGTGAATAGAAGACAACGTCACGTAACTTTGATCAGATCCAAAGTAGCTTCTGTGCAATTTGGATTTTTTTTTAATGACAGAGGCGGCAAACGAGCTAGCGGGTCGCCTGATGGTAAGCAATCACCGCCGCCCATGGACACCCGCTACACCAGAGGCATCGTTGATGTGTTGCCGGCCTTTTAAAAGAGAGTACGCTCGTTTCTTGAAGGTCTTAATGTCATAGCAGTCAGGAAGTGAATTTTTATAGAATCAACAGACAGCAACAGTCATTCCCCTCGTTGAGTCGTATTCCTCATTACTGAGGGTCGTGATCATTGTTTGAAATGAAACACACAACAACTCTCTTGGTAATTTAATGGAGTGGTTTCCCATTTCACACACTTACTAGTACCAAAGCTAGTGTGTAGGTTTCCTCACGATGTTTTCCTTCACCGTACAGCTGGTACGAAATTACGCCCATAGATTTTTGATGATCCTGTATTTTTGACCAGAAACCCTATTGGCTGCTTACGACACCCGACAACTCTCGTGGTAATTTTAATGGAATGGTTTGCCATTGCCTTCTCCATTTCAGACACTTTCTTGTAGTGTGTAGGTTTCCTCACGATGTTTTCCTTCACCGTAGAGCCGGTATGAGATTACGCCCATAGATTTTTGATAATCCTGACCGGATTAGAACCGCCGTCCTCACGCATGTAAACCAGTGCTCTTACCACTAGGCTACTACCCAGCTATTGAAAAGAAACTACTGTATTCTGAGGGATAGACATACTAACGGACTTAAAGGTTATTTGGTATACAAGCGGGGTAGGGCTGACTTACATGATAATATTCTAAAAAAAACACTCCATTAAAATAACCAAGAGAGTTCTTGTGTGTTTCATTTCAAACAAAGATCCTAAGAAATGAGAAATACGACTCAAGGAGGAGGAGAAAAGGAAATTGCTAAATAAAAAAATGATGGCTGAATTATTATGTACCACTGTGCCTAAATCAATCCTTTGTAGCACTTAGTCTGACAGGCAATGTTTTATGAATTTATCACTCAAATGTAAAACAAAATATATAAAAATAACGTCGAATACGGTGGATTAACTCCAGATCATTTGGCTCGAAATATAAAGGCTTTTGAGGCTAAGTAAACATTGTTACGCCGTGAAAGTATGGTCGAACAGAAATAATGTTTTCTGTTTGTGAGAGACGTTTGTGAAGAATGAACACATTTTTTGTGAACTCTAGTTTATTAAGGGTCTATTTGTACTTGAGTCCGATTTATGTATTTATGACTCTTTTTGTTGATACATAGAGTCTTTTATAAACAAGAGAAAGCCAATTGGCATTTAAGCAAGGAGGTCATCTGAAAAAACAAACAATGCATCATTATTCAGGGCATCATCATCAATATTATGTGTATGTATGTATTTATTATATATTTATAATATTAGACTGAATTTGGGTATGTTTATTATCTGATTATCTTTTGTGTATGTATGTATTTATTACATATTTATAATATTGGGACTGAATTTGGGTATGTTTATTATCTGATTATCTTTTATTTTAGTAATTTAATTATCTTTAAAATTATGTTTTAGTTTGCTCTTTACCGCATTCAAACATTTCGTTTTTTTAATGGTTGACTGGTAGAGAATGCTTTTAGAAATAAGTCCCCCTTTTGTACCTAAATTACTAGTGTGGTCAATAAAGTTATTATACTTACATAAATTGATCGAAAAATGCAAATCGACATTGTATATTTTTTTAAATCTTTTTTTTGCCGTCGACGCGAAAAGAAGAAGAATGGACACTGCCACTAAAATCGTAATCAAAAACAGTTCTGATTAACAAACGTTCCGTTGTAACATATCGGGCACACATTCGCATTCGATTAATTAATAATATCAGATGCTATCATTTAATGAACTGCATACATACAATGATGATGTATTGTTTGTTGCACTCGTTAGGCCCATATTCAGTCAGACCTCAGTACCACTTTCCATCACTGAGTATGAATAAAATCTATACTAATATATAAAGCTGAAGAGTTTGTTTGTTTGTTTGCTTGAATGCTCGCGACGCGTTTGAACGCGCTAACCTCAGGAACTACTGATCTGATTTGAAAAATTCTTTTTGTTTTGGATAGTCCATTTGACGAGGAAGGCTTTAGGCTATTGGAAATCGAAATCCACGCGGACGGAGTCGCGGGCGGCCGCTAGTAAAATAATAACATAATGATAAACGCCTTGGACTTACATACCAATTCACTAGCCGCAATCTAAGCTCGAAACGTGTACTAAGGATGCTAGAGAACGGGTAGACAACAACTGTATTCTGAGGGATATACATACCTACTCAAATATTTTTATAAACATTTATGAATGCCAATGTTCAGCACACAAACATTTGCCCCTAGCGTGATTCAAACCCGCAATCCTTGGTTTTGTAGTTAAGGACCAACGGGGTCGTCGTGTTAGACGAATATTCTAAATCACTTTAAACAATAAATTACTATCATAATTTTCACTTTATACAATAATTTCACTTTATACAATAAAATACTTTACTTTACTTAACTTTGTCATGCGGTAACTGAAGCATTAAAATCATTCTCTGGACATAATTGCTACGCTTAATTTCCTCTCAAATAAATATGTGCCATGCACACACTGACCGCCCTGGATATAAATCATAGCGGTCCAGCGTTCGATTCCCGTGGGCGAGTCAACAGCTGGTTTAATATAGTGCGTGTGAGGTCAGTAATACACTAATAGTAGATATTCTGTGGTCATCTTCATCATCTTAGTGCTTTTCCTGGTTGCATCCTCAGCCATTGTCTCAGAGCCCAGAGTACGCTTCGACTATTACCCTGAAATGATCGGCCTGGTAATTGGAGCGTTTGCCGACTGACCTCTGCAACACACACAAGGGAAACCCAGACAATTTGGATCATAGTCGAGACCAACGTCTTAACGTGTCTTTCGAAGAACGGAATCATCATTCTAATCGGCCAATCTGGTAATTCAAGCCTGCAATGTCCTAACCAAACTAAAAAACTTACACTAAATGGTGGTGTTCCCCTCGGGTTTCGAAACCACGACCTCCGCGGTTTTCGAGCCCAACGCTCTAACCACTACTTACACAACGGAAGCAGTTATGTGGAGTGGACTATGAAGTGAATTCAAAATGGGGTCTTCAGCAGTGCAGTGACTTATATAAATGGTAAAAAAAAACCGGCGTCGTCGGTGGTGTCGAACATTTCTGCTTGTGATTTTCCACTTTTAGGAAAATACTCCAAGGCTTTATTTTGGTTTGAATTCACTTGTGAAACTGGTTGTTGATAAAAGTTTATTTTTGACTGTAATACGTTCACCATAGCATTTCTGATCAGATGTTAGAATCGCGGTATAATTTGAAACATATACGTACATATTTGCAGGAAAACCTGACGTTATGTAGTTTAAAAATTAAAATTACTTTTATTAAATGAGTCCTACTAAGTTAGATGTTTGACTATGATTTCTTGCCGGCCAACGTACATAAAGCAAATCGAAAAAGATGTCTCTCTGTTTTCCACTATACTGTGTTCGCACGAGTGTTGTAATAAATCGGCTCTGTCTGTTCGTATTGTAGAGATTTTCTCTACCTTACCTCACCTACTATTGACGTATGAGCTACGTATATGATACTCTTTGCTCGTTTATTGCTATTTATAGCAAGGACCTTCTGTGTCGTCACGAGGAATAGCTATCATAGTAATATTTTTACTAACACTTTAATGCAAAAGTAGCTCTGTCTGATTGTTACGCTTTCCTTCTTAAAACTCTAAACTGATTTTGATGAAATTTGGCGCAGACAATCTTTAGACCCTAAGTTAGAACATAGGCTACCTTTTATTGCAAAAAAAGGGATCTGAAATCCATGCGGACGAAATCGCGGGCGGCCGCTAGTTATAAATAAAAGTTTGTCTGTTTGGATGTTGGTCTGTCAATCATGCTGAAACTACTGAACGGATTTAGATGAAATCTGGTACTACTGGGTTTGGGTTTTGACTGACTTAGGTGAAAGGAAACTTTTTATCTCTATTAAAGTCTCCCATGGGGTAAAACAGGAATCTTGATAGCGCGGGCAACCCGCAGATAAAAACCAGTAGATAGTAACATTCTGGATAACCTTCGTATGTGAACAATGTCGAAGCTTGTTTATCTTTTCATAAAATATCCACATATTTAAACTAAAGCCACGAAGGAGAACTAAACAGCCGAAAAGCGGTTATCCAGATCATTAGCCACTTTCACCCGTCGGCTAAACCTGGGCGTCCTGTTATCCTGTATTCCTGTTTCTCTTGTCTAAACTGTGCAAGTTCCTGAATATATTTGAACTTGCCTGTCACCGGTGTCCGTTAATGTGCTCTGCAGAGTATGTGTAGTGATGTTCTCGAAACAATTACGAAGTTGATGCTATCGATATCGACTATCGATATATTTTGACAATAGTTTGAAACCGTGAATACTTTCTATATCATCATCATCTTAGCGCTGGAGCCCAGGGAAAGCTTCGACTATGATCCTGAATTGACAAGCCTGGTAATTACATTCGAGCCATTGCATTCTAGCATACACAACCCACGCAAAGGAAACCAGACAATTTGGATCATAGTCGAGATCAACGGCTTCACGTGCCCTCCGCATGTGAAGCACGCAATCATCATTTTTATCGGACAATCAGGTGATTCAATATTAATTTTCGAGGAAGGCTTTAAGCTATAGTAAAACAATATGTGTGCGGAAACCTAAATCCACTCAAACCGAGTCGCTGGCGGTAAATAAGTATAGAAAATGTAGCTTTTTTTAAAGTATAACAGCGCTGAGATTTTTAAAAATTTTGCAACCAATCCTTTCTACCAAGTATTCCCTCTTAGGTTAGAGTGAAACAATCGACAACATCCCACGTAATCTCACAACTCTTATACCCAGTACGGGCAGACGAGTTTCAGGAAAAATGATAATCGGTTCGCCACCCACGCTGCTTTGGATTACAGGGAAATGCACAGTGTATATAAAAGATCAGTGTGTAACACTTTGATGTATTACTACTACGTATAGAGTGGTCATCGCCAACAAAAGTTTTGCGTCAAATTGGAGGGGGCGGATAATTCAGTGATATTTTTGTCTTTTTATCTATTTAATAACACGCCACCATCTTTATTTTTCGTCTTATAAGGATTGTACGTGCTATTAAAACACAAAACGGCATTTTTTGAATTAAAAAACGGTCAAACAAAGAAAACAATTCGGCAACTTTGTGGTCCATGGAATACAATGCGGGTAAGAATTTTTTTGTTCGTGATGTCACTTTAGTAGTAATACCTCAACGGTGTAACATACGAACGCAGATGACGGCGATAAGATATAAAGTTGAGGGTAGTTTTTGTAATAATTTAAATATGACAAGTGATGCATAACACTAGTCATTCCGTGATCACGGCTCATGAAAAGGTGCCGAAACGACGGGTTTTCCTGTAAATATGTAGTTTCAAGATTCGGCGATTATACCCGTTTAAAAGTAGTTTTATTTCATGAGTAACAGTCATAAGAAAACATATGTGTGTTAAATATTTACTTGACAGGCCCGTTAGTCTAGTTGTCAGGGACCCCTGGCTATAAATTGCATGATGGCAAATGTTTGTGTGATGAACATCGACATTTTTATTCTAGTAATTGATCTTTATATATGTACCTATTCAACATTTATAAAGTATGTTAATCAAGCTTTGAGGTTAGTTTGGGACTAGACACATCCCACCGCCTCTCCTAGTTGCACCTTGACCATTGCCTCGAAGCCCAGGGTATGCCACGACGAATTGGCCAGCCTGGTTATTACAATGGAGCGACTGTTGTCTGCCCTCGTTAACCCTTACAAAGGGAAACCAGACAAATTGGATGGTAATTGGGACTGCTTAACGTGCCTTCCCAAGCACGGAATCATCATTTTTAATGTGATTCAAGCCTGCCGAAGTGAAAGTGTTCCCCGCGGAATTTGAAACCGTGACCTCCGAGGGTTTTCACAGCGCTTCAAACCACTTAACCACGGAGAACTTATCTTACTGTTGTCTGGTTTTATTGTGGCGATCCGAGTCGAGAGGAGCGAGACATTATTGAGTGTAGGCAGATGTGAATGAACGAATCCGCGAGTAGGTATTCTATACCTATAATTAATTTTATTAAACTTCATTTTTATACGTGCCACGGTAACAACTTATTTCGTTTATTTCAGCTATCTTTGTTACTAGCTGATCTGGTGGATATTGTCTCGAGTTTGATGGTCAACTATGGACCCGCCTCGGCTTCGCACGGGTGAAACTCAAATCAGCGTTTCTCTACTATATTATGTGTGTATTCTACAAATAAAGCTTCCCATTGAATCACTCTATCTAGTTAAAAACCGCATGAAAATCGGTTGCGCAGTTTTAGAGATTGAAGCATACATTTGCCCCAAGCGGGATTAGAATCCGCGACCCTTGGTTTTGTAGCCAGGATCGTAGGTTGTAACCACTAGACCAACGGGAGCTCGTACAAACGCTAATGTCAATAAATTCAATCGAATATAAATTCCTTACCCAATCTTTGCACAATATCTCAACTTGCAATAGAGTAAAAGTTAAACAAATGTTTTATAAACAGAACACGTGTCACGAATTAAATGCAAACGAAATCAGGAGATTTCAGTATTTCTTGCGAAGTACTTAGAAACCCACCTCGAGACATTAGAAGCCACAAAAAAATTAAACTTTCAACTTCCTTCAAAATACGAAGTTCGCAATTCGATAAGTATTACGAAATAAGTATAATGTTTTCATTGAAATTGGGTAAATGCTTACAAAATAACATAATTTATTTTGTAAGAATTCAAATAAATAAATATAAATAAATATTTTACAACATCCCATACATTGATCTGACCCCGTGTTAAGTAGCTTAAGCAGTTGTGTTACAGGCGTCAGAATCAACAGTGGTATTACAAATATACTTAAATAGATACATATAACACCCAGACCAGGACAAACAGCCATGTTCATGCACACAAATGTTTGTCCTGTGCGGGGATCGAACCCGCGACCTCTTGCGTAATAAGCAACATCTTGACCATTACACCAATTCCAAAGTTCTAACAAAAAGGCTAAATTAAATAGGCACAAATAATTATGCCTCGGTTATTATTGAGATTTTAACAAATTCATAATCATTCTAGCGCCTTTCCCGGTTGCATCATCGGCCATTTCCATTGGTTATGGATATTACAATGGAGCGACTGTCGTTTGTACCCTTGTGACCTCCGTAACCCTTACAAGGGAAACCTGAGGTGGAATTCACTAAGCGCAAGTGTCATAGTCTCACGGTTGTATCAACGGCGACAGTACAAAATTAGTACTAAATTTCTACTGTCAACGATGATACAACTGTGAGATTGTGAAGTTTGCGCTTAGTGAATCGCCCCCCAGTACATTAAGATAGGGACCAACGGCTAAACGTGCCTTCCGAAGGATCATCATTCTTATCGGAAACTCAGGTGTTCCAAGCCTACAATGTCCTACCCAAAATAAAAAAACAAATATAAAGTGAAAGTCGAGGATTCGAGGAGATTTGAGCACAGCTAACCACAGCTACACCACGGAAGCAGTCAAATGGCTTAAAACAAATCATAAACACCTCATTTAAACTAATAAGTATTCATTTAACAATACAATCTAGTCATTTGTTCGTTTTCACACAGTTTTCCCATCGATCAAAATTTTTAAATTTAAAATAAAAAGGGTTTAAAATTTACCAAAAGGGTCGATTTTACTTGTTTTTTAATACCGTATAGTTTTTTTGTTAAGTTGTTTATTAAGACAAAGACAGTCATTAAGTTGATAGTTACTGTAGATGTACGTATCAGCCAATTGCTGTCAAATAGTGTTAGTAAAAATGTGAAAACACACTAAGCGGAAAAACGCGACAGATGTTCGGACGAAGTTCATTTGATAAAATATATTACGCGAAGCAATTTCAGCACAGTGTGTCATCCTCCATTTAAACCACATTGCGGACGTAATCCCGCCTAAAGTCTGTCGCGTTTTTTCGGCCTAGTGTATCTATACAAACCCGTTTAAAGTTTCGGATTTTCATCATCTATTTTATTAACGCCTCGATGGTCTATTGGTTTAAGTACCGGGCCTTGGTCTCGAGGTCCTGGGTTCGATTCCCAGATCGGGCAAACTTTGTGTTGATTTTTCTGAACACAGCCCGGGTTTGTGATCACCAATCCGCATTTGGCAAGCGTGGTGATTAAGCCAAAACCCACCTTTGTAACGAAATCATGATTTCAAATGATGAAGGCCTTTGCCCTGCAGTTACTTAACTTTACTTTTATTTTATTAACGTGTGAATAGCAACCAAGCGTTAACATACCGTCTTTGCCTATTTAATTCACCTGCCTACACTGGTTAAACTTTAATTACTAGTCCAAACTTATGCGATTACATTTAACCTCAAAATTCTAAGATTCACCTTCAAATAAAACAAACGTTATTTATGGATACTTTTAGGGCCAATATACACGTATAACGAAACAGGCATTTCATTGACAAATAATAAAATAGTAAAATAATGACTTGGACTAACACACCAATTGCCGAGCTCCAAACTAAGCCCGGAGCTTGTAATATGGATTCTAGGGAACGGATAGACATACTTAAATATTTTTTTCTCTCCGTCCTCGTGGATTTCGATTTCCAAATGCCTAAAGACTTCCTCGTAAATAGACTATCCAACTCAATAAGGATTTTTCAAATTGGCCCAGTAGTTTCTGAGTTTAGCGCGTTCAAAAAAACAAACAAACATTCAAACAAACAGACATACAAACAAACTCTTCAGCTTTATATATTTGTATAGATAAGAGCATACCTTTAATGAATGAATAAATGAATGACATATACATATTCACTGAAGTATACATTAGGTTGTATAAATGAATTAATTATCCATCTGCCTTGTATATATCAGCCTCTATATATGAGATTGAGATGAATTCCCAAATTATTTCACTTATAAAAAACAAAATACGTGTCTGCACTGCAGAGAATAGAATTTATAACAGGGCCCTGAAACATTTGCATTATTAATTGTACTACGCGGAAGGCCAAAAATATCATACAAGCATGGTTGATGACAATAAGCTATGATGAGACAGAAAATTTTATTAAAAACAAAAGCTTATAATGAGACTGTATTTACTGTAGCAAGACAAATTGCAATTTTTATTTTTACTTCTATTTTTATTTATATTATTCCTCATCAGTTAATTCCAAACCAGGCCCTCACGATACAGGTTATCCTAGTGTGAGGACCACAGGTAATCCAACTGAACGTCTAGAAAGCAACAAAATGTGAGCATTAAAATTTGTATTTAACACTCTTAAAAAAATGTTACAAAGAGGAAATCTTTCGCGTAATAATTATTTTACACCCTAGCTCAATCTTAGCCTCTTAATAAGAAGTGTATCGCCGCCCTTACTGAAGTAATTGATTTGATTTACAACCAATCGAAAGTTAACGAACAGCGAATAGCTAGAGCTCCTAAAGGTGGATTTACATGAGACGAGCGAATGCTCATTCTATCCCCACTATGTCAAATTTTATTTTAGTGTAAACAGGCGTAGAGCATTCTTTCGTTGTTCTGAGTGCGTTCGCAAAGTTTCTATGGAATATTCTAAGAATGCTCGCTCGCTTGATGTAAACGCCGCTAGAGCGCGCGAACAGTTACTTAGAGCGTTCTTGCGTGTTCGAACGTGCTCGCGCCCCTGAGCGGTCTTTTCAAAGCGCTCTTGTGTTCTAGCGAACAAAATACGAAAGAATGCTCTTGTTCTAGCTCTAGCTCTTTGTTCGTTTGATGTAAACGCTGAATACGAGTTTTTGTTTACACTAAAAGACCACGAAAGAATGCTCTTGTTCTAGCTCTAGCTCTATGTTCTTTTCATGTAAATCCACCTTAAAGGTGCAACCAAACTGCAACTTAAACTATGTTTAATCTACCGTGGCTTAATTCAACTAGACCGTAAGAAACTAACGAAATGAAAAGCTTTGGGTCTTAATTTACTTTTACTTTTATTAAATTATAAATTAGTTTCTAGACTTTCAATTCACACAGCTTCTGCAACTTTGTTATAATGTAATGTTTTCTTAATTTTTTCTTGGATTGAGGCGACTGCTACTCTTAAGGATGAAGCGACAGTCGCTTCACACTTCGAACGCGTGAAAACGTGTTTTCATCAGTGGTTGTAGGATTGAGGTCGTCTAAGCTACATATTACATTTTGGCAAAGACATAAAGGCTATGTAGAATAAGTACGAACGAAGAATTTTGACGTATGTGTCATAGTTACTCGATGTAGGGTTGCCATAAATGCCTAAGTTACGATGCGATTTCTTAATTCTGATACATTAAGAAGAGATATGAGCATAATGATAAGAACGCCACTTCACAAGCATAAGCTCATTGGTTTGAACGCAGACAAGTTCTGGATTTTTAAGATGTATGATGCCAACTAATGGTGGGTGAACACCGGTGCCCATGGAGATCAACATCTCCACAACAGGATTTCAGATGCGTTGCCTGCTCTTAGCCCATAGGGCCATAGCACACGGCGTATTTTAAACGCGCAGACGACGCGCAGACGACGCGCAGATTACACGCGTATACGCGATTCAAACGAGATTCTATCGCAACCTTGTAACTTGACGGCCCGTTGGTCGAGTGGCTAGAGACCCTGGCTACAAAACCAACGGTCGCGGGTTCAAATCCCGCTAGGGGCAAATGTTTGTGTGAAGAACATCGGCATTTGTACTCGAGTCATGGATGTTTATAAAAGTATTTATGTATGTCTATCCGTTTCCTACCATCCATAGTACAAGCTTCGAGCTTAGTTTGGGGCTAGGGAATTGGTGTGTTCGTCAGAATTTATTTATTTATTTATTTTGTATCATGATTGCAAACGCAGCAATCAGCATCTACGGCGCCGAAAACGCGCGTTCCTGAAACGCGCGTTGACTGCGCGTTTAAAATACGCCGTGTGCTATGGCACTTACTCACTCAACCGTAACGAAGTGCTTCTTCACCGAAGGCTTCTTTAACATTGAGGTTTCCCCAGACGAGCGGCTCACTTGAGTGGAAGTTTCACTCCCTTTTTCCCTTCTGCCTCTGAAATAAGTATTTTCAGTTTCGGTGATGTCAGCCCTAACGCATAAAATTGCCTATTCTCTGGGCGTATAATACAATATGCGCCTCCAGAATTCCGTGCAAACCTTCACAAGAACAAGGCTTTGGAATTACCGTTATTTCATAATGCGTGCAAATATTAGAATATAACTGGGGTGACGCGATTGTGTCTAAACAATTGAGCAAATAAAAACAAGAGAGGGATTGACATGTATGTCTCCGTGGCTTATATGAGCCGTCAATATTAGTCTGGTATTTTGTTTTACGAGTATGTTCAGATTCACACACAAATGTTAAAAAATACCCTTAGAATAGAGTAACTATCAAGTTTCTCGCTACTTCTTTCGATAGATCGACTGGCCCGTTGGTGTAGTACTCAGACATTCATTTTTTCGCAGGTGAACAATTGTATTCGGCTTAGCGAATAGCCTAAGCTAGGCCTGCAGTCGTGTGAGGGGCTCGGAACAAGAGACGTTCGTCCCACTACCCACTAAACTGCTGCGGTTTTTTTCGCACCTTAGCGGGGATGGACCGGTATCCGTCTTGTTAGGAGCTAGACCGATCCGTCCCCGGGTATTGCCTGGCCTGATAAAATCAGGCCAGGGGAAGCCTTATAAGGATCACCCAGGAAACGAGGTGATCCACATTGAATGCGCGTGGGAGCTACTCCGCACTCAGAGATGCCCACTATCGGGCTAATGAGGGCGTAATTGTATACCTGTCTAAGACATAAACTTTAATTAAATTTATGTAAAGTAAACTAAAAACTTGATTCTGGTATCTGAAAATGGTACAGAAATTCAGTACATGATTGAATCACTGAATAATGCTAGTAAACTAGTTGGCTTGGAAATCAACCTATCCAAAACAATGCTGATGACAAACAGCATAAAAAGACCAGTGTTTGTTGACGGAGAGCTTCTCAAGTATACAGACAACTACATTTACCTGGGTAAACAAATTAGCTTTCATCCGAATAGTAACGAACAAGAAGTGGAACGCAGGGCACAGTTGACGTGGAATAAATACTGGGCAATGAAGGAGATATTTAAGAGCAATATGCCTATAAAAATAAAAACAAAGGTTCTAGACTCATGCCTTATACCGTGCCTAACGTATGCTTGCCAAACCTGGAAATTCAGCAAAAGAACAAAAGACAAAATAATTTCGTCCCAACGAGCAATGGAACGCAGTATGCTAAACATAAAAAAGAGACAGAAAATAAGGCACACAAAAATTCGACATCTCACAAAAGCAAAAGATGGTTTGGTTCACGCAGAATCACTTAAATGGAAGTGGGCCGGACATGTGGCTCGCCTTCGAGACCAGAGATGGACAAAAAGGCTGACTACTTGGAAAGGACCACCGGGTAAAAGAAATGTAGGCAGACCTGTAGCAAGGTGGGGAGATGAGCTCAAAAAAACAGCCGGCTCCAATTGGGTTCAAGTAGCTCAATCCAGAGAAGACTGGCAAGCTTTGGAGGACGCCTTCACCTACAGAGGGGTTCTTGCAGAAAATAAGAAACCTTAAATTAAATTATAGTTAGTGTAGATTAGAAATTAGATCACAGTTAGAAGTAAGAGCATATATATTTGTAATTTTTTTATCTGTAAGAAATAAAAGGCTTTTTTATTTTTATTTTTTTATTTTTATTTTATTTTATTTAAAGTAAAGTAAAGTATCAGCCTATTAATGTCCCACTGCAGGGGAAAGGCCTCCATCATTTGAAATCATGTTTTCGTTACAAAGATGGGTTTTGGCTTAATCACCACGCTTGCCAAATGCGGATTAGTGATCACAAACCCGGGCTGTGTTCAGAAAAATCAACACAAAGTTTGCCCGACCTGGGAATCGAACCCAGGACCTCGAGACCAAGGCCCGGTACTTAAACCACATGACCATCGAGGCGTCAAATTTATGTGTACTAATAAAATAAAGCTAAAAAGTTTGTTTAGTTGTGTGTTGTATGAACCAAAACTGGTTCGAATTTTTTTTTGGATAGGATAGTCCATTAGTCGAGGAAGCTTTAAGCTTTATAATAACACTATATGTGCCGAAACCGAAATACACGCGGATGGAATCGCGGGCGGCCGCTGGTATCTACATAACTATCAACCTTACCTTCAACTTAACCATCAAACTTTGAAAGAACTTCTCCCATTATGATTGCAAATCAACTTCATCGGACAAGGAAACAAACTATTTATTAAAGTTAATTAACTTTTCAGGACAAAGTGGAGCTTTCTTTAAAGTTCAGCCTAGCTCGATTATGTCGGTGAAGGGTAAGACGGTCTGCGAAGCCTATTGCTTCTAATAATAACTTTCTTTATTGCTGTTTCCTTCGCAACCTTCAAATTAACGGTTAGAATTCCCGTGATACCCTTTTGATAAAAAAATCGGCCAAGTGCGAGTCGGACTCACGCACTGAGGGTTCAGTACAAATTCTATTTTTGACGTATTAAAAAAATTACTAACTCGATTTCTTTCAAACCAATTTTCGTTAGTAGTTTTTATGGTAATGTACATTATATATTTATATCAGTTTTTTCATCCTCTTATTTTAGAAGCTAGAGGGGTGGGACACATTTTTCCACTTTGGAAGGGTCTATCACGCAAAGTATTCACATTAGAAATAAAATATATTAGAAACCTCAATTTAATTTTCAAAGACCTATCCATAGATACCCACACGTATTTGTTCAATGAAAAAAAATTATTTCGAGTTTCAGTTCCAACTATGGGGACCCTATTTTTTTTTATATTCGTGCGAAAACCTTGTTGCGGTTCACAGAATACATCTTCTCACCAAGTTTCAACAGTATAGTACTTATAGTTTCGGAAAAAAGTGGCTGTGACAGACTGGCGGACAGACAGACAGACAGACAGACAGACAGACTTGACGAATCTATAAGGGTTCCGTTTTTTTTGCCATTTGCTACGGAACCCTAAAAAGGCAGATTCTGAGGCATGGACCTCTAGATTGTTCGAGATCTATGTGTGGCTTTGTGCCATTAGCTCGGTGGAGAGGGAAAACACCGTGAGGAAACCTGCACATTTAGATAGTTTCCGACTTTAGTTCAGTTAGATCTGAATGTTTAACCATGATCCAATCTGTCTGGTTCCCTTCTATGGGTTACGAAGGTCTGATGGCAGTCGCTTCACTGTAATAACCAGACTTGCCAAATCCTGGATCATGGTCAAAGCGGACCCCGAATAGAAACGGGATAAACGCTAGGAAGAAGGATGTATATTATGCAAAAGGATCGATGCATTCGAGATGTGATGAAATAAGCTCTTGCTTAGAATACCTTGGATCCAGAGCCGTAGATACTTTAGTAATATGATTAGACTGACACTATATCTTCTGACAGCATATACCGGCTTCTGGTACCCCTTATCGGAAGAGCTCGTGGAATTCAAACTATCGCCCGTGTAGCAACTCCGCATAGTTGCGGAGGCAGGAATCCGTCGCTTTGTAAGGGAAAATTTCGGGAAAACTATGTGTGCACCTGAAATGCCATCATGATCGTATACATATGTAATCCACTGCTGGGCTTCCCACGGCGGTTTATGCTCAAATTCGCAACGCCGATCAGTTAAAATTGGTAATTTTCATCTCGAGCTCTTCTGTGCTTCGGAAGACACGCTAAGCCGTTGGTCCTGCGCCTGATCGCTCTAATGTCTTGTCAAATGCAGTCCCAGCGAACAATGAGAGTGAGGGAATAGGGAGTGCACTTGTGTTTATGCACTATAACATATCCTGTGTAAATCGCTTATCGTTAGACCGGTGCCATGGTCGAAAACGGCCGGAAGGATATTACAGAATATATATTTATGTATTTTAAATGATTGATGACACGCTATACCGTAATAGTACATAATTAGGGTCAGAGAGCTTGCCCGGATTGAGAGATGTGCTGGGTGCCATCCCCGCCTGAGCCCCCTGAGATCAGATGAATTTTCCTTGTTATATAAATATAGATAAAGGTATAATATTTGCTGTGATTAACAAGTCTCTATGAAAGTACACAATCAAACCTAGAATCATAACCTCAGGGTTTACCATAGCAAAGAAAAATTAATATTCTCGAAGTCAATATTTATTTTGTTCTTACTCGTAGTTTTCAACTAGCCTAGTCTCGAATAGAGCTGGTATTGCGTCCACAATAGACGCTGCTCTTCCCACAGGACTGAAATGAGAGCGAGCTACCATGTTGCCGTTTATATAGCTTATAATATTTATCTTCCATTACTTTACGAAGTTCGAGGGTTGGCACACTAATAATAATAAAACCCTCCTAGCCGAATTCGGCCACGGCGGCCAATCTTACGATTAGCCACTTGCGCGGGATATATTATAGTGCACAAGCGCATGCGCAAGCACCGGTGCACTCCCTATTCCCTCACTCCCATAATTCGGTGGGACAGCAATCTGACACGACCGTAGAGGGATCAGGCGCAGGATCAACGGCTTAACGTGCTTCCCGAGCCACGGGGGTGTAAATACACCGCCAACTAATTTGGCACACTAATTTGGCTTGATCACAACGCTTGCCAATTGCGGATTGGTGATCACAAACCCGGGCTGTGCTGTCGCAAACAAAAACGACACCAACTTTGCCCAACCCAGGATCGAACCCAACACCCCGAGATTACTATCGAGAGATACTAAACTAAATGATCTTATAGGTCTCAGGAAAACACTAATAATAGATGAGCTTGATCAATTCCTTCCCTAAGTTGACAAAATAGGTTATAATATAGAATGAAAGTTTGTATAAATCTTCTTAGATTTTCAACTGATTGATTGAAATTAATTAAAAAACTGTTGAATATAGCTTTATAGTAATTTATATTATACATCTTTTTAACACACTGGCTACAATTTACAAAGACATTGTGACCATGTGAAATACACGCGGAAGAAGTCGCGGGTGGCTGCAATTGGTCCCATATGATATAGGGAAGAATGCCATGTTTTTTTTAAAATTTCATTACGAAATGTATCGGACTTTTATTGCGATTGCTTACATTTCTGGTATTGTACCTGCCCTTCAAAAGCCATTTCTAAATTCCACCCTGTATACCTAAGTCGCGACTGCAAATTGCGGCATATTGTATTTAAGAGAGGTAGAGCTTTGTGAAGTACCTCCACCTTACAGAAGACCGCAGTGAAGTGGCACTTCGTAACTGTTGTGCTATGTTTCTGCTGGTGAGTAAGGTTGCCAGAGCTTAGTTGGGGAGGGTATGGGGTTAAGGCCGGCAACACATCAACGATACCTCTGGTGTCGCGGATGTCCATGGGCGGCGGTGATTGCTTACTATCAGGCGACCCACCAGCTCGTTTGCCGCCTCTGACATAAAAAAAAGGCTAAGACACATTAAGGATCACTGAGCCATCAAAGAATCTAACTGCACATACTTAATATACAAATACACTTAGAAGGAAGCAACCCTAAACATTAGGCTCGCCCACAACTTACAAGGCACTATTAAATTGCATTCAGGCCGTCCTACGTAGTCATCAAGGCACTAATATTCAACATTTGGATGTAAATTGATAAACTTTGGGACGGAAACAGTTCGCTTTCTGTATTCCAAACGTGAATTCAAAATGGCGGACGTTTTGCGAATTTCTCCGTGCAGTTAGAACGTTTGGGAGATATTAAAGATGCATTTGTGATGTGACAACGTTATGTAAAATGTGCAGTTATTTTAAACGCTAATGTGTTTTAGTACAGGGAAAGAAGTACTATATTTTCATAGCAGTTTCAATTTTGTGGTTAAAACAACCACTCTCTCTCTACGGTCGTGTCAGATTGCTGACCCACCGAATTATGAGAGTGAAGGAATAGGGAGTGCACCTGTTCTTGCGCACTCACTTGTGCACTATAATATATCCTGCGTACCTGGCTGATCGTAAGATCGGCCGCCATGGCCGAATAAATAAAGCAATTTCTTCAAAATACTGCCACTTTCTGTTATAAGAGAGTTTTTCAAACGAAAATTTAATGAACTACGTTCTCTCCTTCTCGTAACTCGATCAATTTTACAAAACGTAATTATGAAATAACCTTATTAGCCTCCCTTTAATGTTTATTAAATCGAAAGGGTTTTATTTTTAGCTTAAGTTACTTTGAAACTCGGTTCATTAGTAAGTAAGAAGGCAAAAAAGACGGGGAAAATACATTGAATTTCTTTAAAAACTGTATTAAATAAAACTGTATTTTGTAGGTGTAGGAAAAAAAATAATTATCTCGTTAAGATATCGCTTTCTTGGCAAATCTCGCTAACGAGATCTGAAAAACTAGTTTAAAAAATATTAAAATGCTTAAGTGCACTTCACAAATTATGTTAGCTACAATTATCATATTTTTTATGCTTTCAACCAAAGCCAAATACAGAAGATTTGGCTTCGCAAAATAATGTTAACAATACTTAAAATGATTAATTAAATCGAAGTTAACCATGAAAAATGTATTTTTAAATTAATCGGGTCTAGCTAACTACACACTTTCTGAATCTATGAGTGAATGCAGAAAATCTTTGAATGCAGTTTTCTTTCTAATGAAAAATAAAGAAATGTTTCCCTTGACTAAAATTTTATATCTGTGTATTACCTGCAGGTGGCATTACAAGTTTGTATTGTATGTTTACATATATTAAGATTTTTGTGTGCAAAGCATTTCGCTACGGAACCCTTAAAAGGAAAAAATACACCAAGTTCCCCCTAAAAGGGAGAAGCTGTACGAATAATACATAAATTTTAAATTATATTATTTTATTTCGAACTTTATCCGATAAAAGTCTTTGTTCTCTGTACAGGAAAAGGATTTCGTAAACCAAAAATATATTACTCATTCACAATGGAATTTATAATTAAATTAAGTTTTTTCTCATAACGTCAACGCTATGACAATATTTATAATAAATAGAAACGCTATTTTCGTCTCCAAATGTCAAACTGATATTCCATATTCTGAAAATAGAACAGCGATACAGATTCGGTTGAAAGTTTCGTGTTGCCAACTCAAGTTTACAATGCGGGACGCCTACGAAATTCGTGGAATATGCACAAACATTGTTCTAACTGCCTCCGTGGGGTAGTGGTTGGAACGTTGGGATCAAAAACTGAGGAGGTCGTGGGTTCAAATCCCGCGGGGAACACCAACATTTTGTATGCACTTAGTGTAGATTTTCTCAGTTTGGTTAGGAGATTACAGGCTTTCTCTTGTGCGGGTTGCGGAGATCAGACGACAGTCGCTCCAATGTAATTACCAGGCTTGTCAGTTCAGAAACATAGTCGAAAGGTACCCAGGCAATGGCAGAGGACGCAACCGGGAGAAGCGCAAATATGATGATGATGATGCAAAGATATTTTCTAGCAATGAGAACGGATCCTACAAGATGGCACTGATGTAAGAAGCTCAGATACTTTTCCACGAAAAGCACTAAGATGAAGTAAATGTCATGGTTGAAGATTATTCTTGTAATTAGTAGAAGAAACAAATACGTGGGAGTTCTTTTTTAAAATGTCATTGGCAAACGCTCCAATATCCTAGCTCCAAACTATGCTTGGACCTTGTTGGTACGGATGCTAGGGAACGGATAGTCATCATTGAATACTTGTATAAAAATCTCTGACTCAAGTGCATATGCTGATGTTCAACAACATACAAAAATTTTGCAGGTTTTGTAGCCAGGGCTCGTGTTATTGAATGATGTTTTTTAATTATATAAATACGTTACGTAATTCAAAATAATATGAGGCAGCGGAATTTCCTTTCACAGATAAGCAGCTAGTAAGCTAGTAATATTGACGTAACGCCACATTTTTGTAGTAAAAATGTGGTTTCACGCCTTAGTACCGTGGTGCGGATTCCTTACATTTTTATCCTAGACCTTATAGCATAGTAGGTACTTTCCACTCGTACCAGTACAAAAATGTCGTCCTATAAAAACGCAAAGGTTTGGAAGCACTACCTAGTTTAATCCATACATACTATTTCTGCGAAACTGCGAATGAACTCAAACGGCATTCATTCGGGTCTGTATGAATGAACGGAATTATTTCTGATGAATGGTAGGATACGGTTTCAATCACATGGGCGTTTTTGTTATTTAGTGCATGTTACCACTGCAATAATCAAAAATATTTAACTAAATATAAATACCTTTTTTTGGAACATAAAATAGCAATACCTACATATATTTTGGTAGTTAATTATTTATTATTCTTTGTCTACGAAAGGCTGCCTTTTAAGTTCAGTAGTTTAAATATTTCCCACCAATTTAGAATTTCGACCTGTTGAATATTAAAAATTGCTTTATTTTAGAACGTGAAAACAATTGAATGTGTAAGAATTAATTAAGTTGTGTTATAATTGATTTGTCTTTCAAACGAAAAGTTTAAATTAGTTACTAAAAATATGTGTGAGGCTGGAGGCTGTAGTGGCAGTAGATCGGTTGTTAATATGTTGACCGAACAACCAAGCTTACGACTCTCTTGAGTGGCAATAACTTGGTTAATAATTTTACTAAAATGGGAGTAACCAAAAATTTATTGTGTGAGCAGTATCATATTGATTATTCACTTGATTTGAGTTACAAGAAATTTACTTTCTGATAAAATATAACCTTGAACTATCCTACTATAGAATATAAACATTTGTAAGAAACATAAAAAAAATAATTTATTAGTGTTGATTTTGAAATATAAATAGAGTATAAATTTTGAGTAGAATATAACCTAACGCAAAGATTTTTTATCAAACCTAAAGTTCGAAAATCGAAAAGCCTATTTGGTCATATGATTTTTGTCTCAACCTGGAATCGATCCCATCACCCTGAACTCTCATTTTGTATGCATGGCCACCGACTCTAGCCGAACATCCGAAAATAGACTCATTAAAAGTTGTATCTCGATCTGAAATGGAAGAGTTCCGAACACCGAATGAAAATCAATTGACGTTCGTCCCAACTACTCGTGAATGAGCGGATCCACTCGTAGCACTTGAATGGGCGAATTTCGCCCGATACGGGTCGGCTTCATGCAATATGCCGCATTATGTTTTGGTTTTTAGGGTTCCGTAGCCAAATGGCAAAAACGGAACCCTTATAGTTTCGTCATGTCTGTCTGTCTGTCTGTCTGTCTGTCTGTCTGTCCTGGCTCGTTCTCCGCCGTTTTTTATATTGAGTTAGAAATAAAAGAGTGAACTGCATAGGAAATCTTTTTGTAGATTGAAAGCGGCCGGTAGTTTATGGTAATTTCAGCTCATTATTTTCGGGATATTTACCTAAATATCCCGAAAATAATGAGCTGAAATTACCTAAGTACTAACTGTACTGTGTAAGTACAGTTAATAATAAAAAAAATTGAAAACATTTATTTTATAGCTATTATTATATATCTATAATTATAGGGTATTCCGACTCCCAAAAGGGAAGTTTGAATGCGACATTGGCGCTCTAAGTAATTCTGACATTCTTCTTTAGTATACCTACAGGCAGGATATAGGCTGATTTAGGTGATATGATATTTTTTTCTGACTAAATGTTCCCGTGGGATAAAACAGGAATTTCAACGCGTTCAAACCAGTTTCACATAAATGACAACCCTAGCAGCGTAGTCTCCACCATAATACATACTAAGCTCTTTGCTTACATAGCAAAGGTCAATATTAAGTCGTTGCTCCCATTTGAAATATCAATATCATAAACCGATTCCATTAAAGCTACCGCGTGACGTTTATTCCAATGACGTTAAATTACTTTTAACGTCATTGGAAACACGGGAACGGCCCACATTGTTGATATAACATCATTTGAAGGACCTATCTTTGACGTGAAATTATTTTTAAGTGACCTTTAACCACTGTTATACAAGACCGTCGAGGGCCTTTGGTCCCGATTGGGTTATGCATGAAATGTGTACTCATGATGGTCCCACCGATTTGTCCCACTGGTAGGACCACGCCACCCAACTTTGAGAAATTTAGGTTTGAGTTCTACCTATGGGGAACCACAATTTTTTTATTTTATTTTCGTGTGAAAGTCTTAATGCGGTTCATAGAATACATTTACTTATCAAGTTTCAACAGTTATATAGTTTCGGAAAAAAGTATCTGGCATACAGACGACAGACAGATTTGACGAATCTGTAAGGGTTCCATTTTTGCCATTTGGCGACATTAGCATCATAAATTATTAACAGCCTATCGCAGTCCACTGCTGGACATAGGCGTCTCCTAGGGCTCTCCACTCAGCCCGATCCTCGGCTACTCGCGTTCGATCCCCAAAAAGTGCGAGGCTCTCAACTAAACTAATTTATTGTAACTGCTCGATGTAAAATGAAAAAGAGAAACAATAGGAAAAATATCTTACAACCATTTCCCTTCTTCAAAGTATTTTTCTATCAAGTCAGTTTCAAAGATTATTCCAATAATATAGACGTCCTAATATTAGAAGAGTTTTGACAGCTCTCAGTGTTATTCAAAATTACTCCTTAAAAGCATTGAAATATGATTTATGTCTTAAGTTTGATCTATTAAGCCTTTCATAATTTAGCCTTCTTCCAATTAAGTTGAATTTCCAGTGACAGCTGTCAAAATGAACAGTTTAACATTTATATTAATTCCTGTTACTTGCTGGTACAGTTTTAAATGTTAATAAATAAACAAATCAATATCTGTAAACATCACTTTACTTCGGATATCAGTAGGTACAAATAAAGATATTAACATCCTTTTCTTCTTCTTGGGTCGTATTCCTCTATACGAAATGTGACCGTGATTATAGAACATTTAGGTACCTAACTACTCTTCGTGCGTACAGAGTGGCATATACATTAGGTAAATTCGAAAGGTGTCAAGTCGTTCGATCGGGCGAGTTTTTTTCGGGCGAGATGGCGAATAACTCGGATATCGAGAGTAAAATCTATGTGTCGACTTGGAGGAAAGGGGCTGGTATTTTTTTTTATCTATGAAATAACACGATTTCGCCCTATCATGATTTGTACATGTTTTTAAAACACAATACAGCTTTTTTGAGTATAAAGAAGTATAATAGACGGCATTGTCCATGGACAAAAGTGCGTATAAGAAAAAAAATCTTCGAAGTGGGTTATGTAATTATGTTATGGTTAATTCTTCCAGTAATACCTAATACCTCAATGAGCTGGTATGAATTCCACGCAAAAGGTCTTTGATAATCCAGAGGTCTATGTGTCGCCGGATTTTAATCAAAAACCTCACGAATGTGAACAGGTGTTTTTAAGAGACGAACAGGTCATTCATCTCCTAAATAGCTACATGCCCTTTCTCCAAAACATCGAAGATCTTACACAATTATTATACAATCACGATAAAATGTCCTTTTCAATGTGTTAGACCAAGTCTACTCTGTAGGTATTTCACAAAAAGCGGAAGCTTTTAGTGATGTTTATTCGTGGAAGGGTTTAAGTCAAACACAACATTACTTTCTAAAAATAACCCGAAATAACACATTCGGATTACTTTAGTAATGGATTTGTAGCTTTTACATGAATGTCCTTTTTGATAGGTCGTGGTTTGTCTTTTGTAACGTGAGGGACGAGTAGATCGTTCACCTGATAAGCAAGTTACTTAATACGCGTATAGCCTTGTAGTTTTTATTATAAACTAAATAAATAAATAATAAATAAATTCATTGGACTAACATACCAATCGCCCCAAACTAAGCTCGAAGCTTGTACTATGGATGCTAGGGAACGGATAAACAAAATAAATACATTTATAAACATCCATGACTCGAGTACAAATGCCGATGTTCATAACACAAACATTTGCCCCTAGCGGGATTCGAACCCGCGACCTTTGGTTTTGTAGCCAGGGTCTCTAGCCACTCGACCAACAGGCCTGTCTGTTAAAAGTTAGTGCAGTAGATGGGTAATAAAGCATTTATTTATTTAAATTATATTTTATTCCGGTTTCCGCACACTTAAAAGCCTTCCTCAACAAAATTAAATGGACTATCCAAAACAAAAATATTTTTTCAACTCGAACCAGCAGTTCCTGAGATTAGCGCGTCCAAACAAACAAAGAAACACTCTTCAGCTTTGTAATATTATAGTAAAGATGACATGGTTGGTAACTCTTACTTATTTGCCAGAAGGAGTGACCATGAGTGCCATATCCATATCTTTTCCCTCATAGTTCGGTGAGACAGCAATCTGACACGACCGTAAGTACACCACCAACTTCTGGACTATGATCATCATCCAAGCGCCTCTCCCGGTTGCATCCTCGGCCATAGCCGCGGAGCCCAGAGTTCGCTCATAGGATCCTGAATTGACCAGCCTGGTAATTACAATTGAGCGACTGTCGTCTGACCTCCGTAACCCTTACAAGGGATATCAGAGGATCATTCTTATTGGACAATCAAGTGATTTAAGCCTGCCTTGTCCTAAGCAAACTGGGAAGACCAACACTAAAGTAAAAGTGTACCCCACGGGATTCGAACCCACGACCTCCGAGGTTTGAGCACAGTGCTCTAACCACGTTATTTATACAGCACGTACAATATTCAGCGTAAAAGAAAATCGCGACAACACATAAATCATAAATAAGATCCGATTCGACTAACATACAAAAGAAAATAATATAATATTTCAAATCTGAATTTCGTTGAATGTTTCGAGAATGAAACCGTGACTTCAAAATAAGTCATTATTGTAAAATATAGCTGAGAAATAAAACATTATTTATTGAACATTTTCTATACGAGTGGGAGGCGTTTGGTCTCGTGATAAAATCTCAGGGCAGCGAAGTGTCAGCTTAATGTCCCACGGCAAGGCAAAGGACTTAACATTCATATTACGGTTACAATAACGGGTGCTGACTTAATTACAGCGTTTTAATGACAGAGCAAGGAAAACAGGGTCATCTGATGGAAAGTTATTCGTATACCCTAACAGTTCGGAAATGCGTTTTTTTGTATCTACATAAAATATATGTTATGTCTAATGTTCAAATTTTGAGTAGAATTTTTAATATCGGACCTGTAGTTCCTGAGATTAGCACGTTCAAACAAACAAACGAACTCTTCAGCTTTATTATATTACTTATATAGATAAGAGCCATATTGGCTCGTTATTTTTCTTTTATGTATAAATAAAAGTATGCTTTTCTTTTATCAAAATAAACTATCCCGCTTATTACGTGAAATATCCTACATATTTCAAGAAGGTTACAGGTTAAAGGGGGACGCCGGCTGGCCATAGAAGTTCCGGCCCACAGTGCACACATATGAAAGTACTATGGAAATATAGAGTAAATAGTCATTAGTTAACTGGCGAAAGAAAGGGTTTAAAAAAAGTCTGTGTTTTTGGGTAAATGCATATTCATTATTTTCCATCAGTAATACAATCTACGATTTCCACCATATTAGCTGTTGAAGGTTGTAAAAAGTATTTGTTTACCTGCTGCGGCTGAACCCGGATCGTCGGAGTCAGTATTCATGATGAAGTTGTTTAGTTAAACGCACGAAATAAAACCGATCACTTTGTTGATGCAAGAAAAACACAATTACTTTTTGATATTTTGAACTTTGACAGTTGAATTGGCAGTTAATTTAGTGTTTCCATTGCGTAAAAAATATCGATATTCGATTTCGAGCTCGATTATGGTAATCGAGCTTTATATGCAGCCTTAAATATACGTTTCATGAAAATATTTTACTAAGATTATAAAATATTTAAAAGATAAATATGATAATGACACTATTTTAGCTAAGATCCACCAACGTAATAATATTCGATATTCTCTTATAATCGATTATCTGAAATTATATTTCTGTAGTGGCAACTCTTAACACACACGAGCCCGCCGCGGGTCGGCTCGATACACACGAATTTGAGCTTTACTTCAATGCTGGCAGGGCGTAGATAGATTTGTTTACACATATCTGTCAAAAGGACGCAATTCCGGTGGGGTTAATAAATAGTTCAATTTCTTTTAATTATTGTTATATTAACCCCAACTTTTAGCGACATACAAATAGCGCGAATAATTAAGAACGAATATTTTAGCAATTTTTATAAAATGGAACATCGTGTGCACTTCTTGGCCATATTCCGGCATCCCTCTTTAAACTTTGATTTGGTACCATGTCACTGATTTCCAAAGAAATTTAATTTTTAACTAAGAATTTCAATTAACTTGACAAAAGACTACGTCAACTAATAGAGTGAGAGGGAATTAAATCCCGGAGGGGTACTAATTAAATCTCCATAGTGATGCAGACAGAGCCGCGGTAATTACCTGTCGCACAATGAAACTAGGTCGAGACGATATCTGAAATTTAAGTATAGGCTGAGGAATAGAGCTGGCTTTGTAGAGGAACATTGTAGAGAAAATAGCTCTGAAGAAGCCCTGTCTTCTTGGTGTAGTGGGTGTAGGTCGTGGGTTCGAATCCCGCGGGGGAACACTTTTACTTTGTGTATGTTTCTGGTCATAGTTCGTGGTCGTAACTGTTGTGCTATGTTTCTGCTGATGAGTAAGGTTGCCAGAGCTCAGTTGGGGAGGTTATAGGGTTTTTTAAAGGCAGGCAACTCATCTGCGACCCTTGTGCGGTTGTTGATGTCCATGGGCAGCGGTGATCACTTACCATAAGGTGATCCGCTTATTATTTGCCTCCCTATCACATATATAAAAAAAATTGGCCAAGTGCGAGTCGGACTCCCGCACTGAGGGTTCCGTACAAATTCTATTTTTGACGTATTAAAAAAACTACTGAATAGATTTCGTTCGAACCAATTTTCGTTGGTAGTTTTTATGGTAATGTACATCATATAATTATTTCAGATTTATCATCCTCTTATTTTAGAAGTTAGAGGGGGGGGGGGCACACTTTTTTCCACTTTGGAAGGGACTGTCACGCAAAGTATTCACTTTAGAAAAAAGTGATATTAGAAACCTTAATATAATTTTTGAAGACCTATCCATAGATACACATACATACATGTTCAATGAAAAAAAATATTTCGAGCTTCAGTTCTGACTATGGGGACCCCCACTTTTTTATTTTTTTTCTATTTTCGAGTGAAAACCTTGTTGCGGCTTACAGAATACATCCACTCACAAAGTTTCAACAGAATAGTACTTATAGTTTCGGAAAAAAGTGGCTGTGACAGACTGGCGGACAGACAGACAGACAGACATGGCGAATCTATAAGGGTTCCGTTTTTTAGCCATTTTGGCTACGGAACCCTAAAAATGTTTTCCCAGTTTGGTTAGTGCATTGAATGAGAGAACTCTGTAGATCGCTTTGTAATTCAAACGGAAAAAAAAATTAACGCCGTATGATCTGTTTATATTTGTTTAAGTAATTTAATGTCTCAGTATTTAGGGATCTCTGTGTATTTACAATCAATCATTTTAGACTCTAATGCCAATCACAAACAAACACAAAATGTCACTATACAATCTGTCAAAAAGTAGTAAATAATCATTTATTATGTATTTCGAATTAGATTCATCGACATTGATCGATGATTACCAGTGATCGGATGCCTAATACACGTGAAATTACGGACAGTGCTAGAGTTGTTCAAACCGTTAAAAATGCCTCAAGTTCACTTTAAAAATAACATAAAAATCGTATTGATATTTTTGATTAAAAATTTATTTAAATTGAGTTGGCAGTGTAATAAAACAATGGAGAGTTATTAATATACTGAAAAATATGAATTTGTTATTGCAGATGTCTCTCCGTCCGCATGGATTTCGGTTTCCGAACACATAGTGATATAATACAAGGTACCTTTAGCTTAAAGCCTTCCTCAACAAATGGACCGTCCAAAACAAAACTATTTTTTCTATTCGATCCAGTAGCTCCTGAGATTAGCGCGTTGAAACAAACAAACTCCTTAGCTTCATTTAATTATAAGTATATATTAAATTATCTATTTAAACACAACAAACATGCATGCATTCTCATATTTCGACTTCGTGGAAAACACTCGACTTCCTAACCATTACACTAACCAAACCGTTCACCATAACACTTAAAAAAATAGTTTTAATCAGGCTCTTGTGGTATTAACCACTCCAACTTTATGCTGTCTGCAAATTTAGATAAAAAGCACCCTCAATTCCTGTCACTGATGAATACATTACGAAGTTTTCATTAAAATACATTATTTTTTTTTTTGGATTAATCCTAGTTTTCGAGTAGGTATTGCTAAATTTTAGAATGAAAATAGTATCTTAAATAACTTTCTAAATAATAAATCAAATTTAAACATTTCAAAAGATTTCAACAAATTGGTTTATCTTCTTTTGGTGTTGATTCGTCTAAACACTGCTTTAGGTTATGTCAAAATCAGGTTTTAAAGTTTTATTTTTGCATTCGTCTGAAAATTATTGAATGAATACAAATAGAAAAAAATACCTGCCTGTCTATATAATTACTGATAAAAAATTGGGCTCGGGAATCGAAATCATATTGTTGTCGAATTCTTAACAATGAATTCTGTGATTCAATGGCAAACGCAAGCTTATATCTGTCTCTGGCCGTGCTCAAATGATTTATTATTGAGTTAGACCTGACTGTCGGATCCACACCAGGTGAGACCATCGTCTACAAAGCCACTTATATTCGGAAAACCCCAATCAGGGGTACAATTACCTACGCCTACAATTTCTTCCTGACATCGGGAGAGTACGTGAGCAAGCCCCCTGCGCCTAAAATTCTGTCCTTTTCACTCCAACCACGCAACGCATAAACCCATCCCTGTCTAAAAACACCCACTCAAGTTACACCTACGTAGCTACAGCCCCTGATTTCAGCCCACATTTCAGTCTAAGCCTCGAATGCCCAAAGGACGCACGCTTTCAACGTAATTCCATGTGATTTAAAAAAAAAAGTCGTCAATAAAATTGAGAGTCTGTGCGTGAAACGGACCGCGCGTCTGCAATGACTTTTTGACAGATAAAAAAATAAAATAAAAAAAAAAAAAACAAACCAAGACAATAAAATCATTCTTCCAGTATTTTGATGATAATAATTTTATAGTCTGTATTTGTTGTAAGATTGTTTTGTTGTAATAATATACACGTATCGAGAAGTGTTGTGTGGAGCCGAGTACAACAGGTGAGATCCTTGGCTTGTTATTTTGTGTGTTTAAGGATAATTTGGAGGAGTGATTTTTGACTTGAACGAATGTTAAACGTGCGGGTTTTTTATTTTATGTATTTATACGCATGGCTGCAATTTATTATTATAACAAGGTAATGCAAGATATTTCCAGATGATTGAGATTATAAGCTGGTATTATTATTTTTTGATTGAAAATTAATGGGTTATTAATGTTTTTTATGTGGGATAAGGGCAGGAAGATGATGATTAATGTTTGAGTTACTACGAAGATGTGTATTAAATCGTGAGGAAGTTTTAATTTTAATAACTAATTCAATCAAATTGTTATCTAATTATAATTTATTATGTTGTGTGTTTAATGGTAAATTGGTCTGTAACTCTCTCTGAATCATTCATCAAATGATAATAATAAACAATAACATTTAAAAATGTGTAAGTTTGTTGGTTTGTGTGTAAATTAATATATGAGGTTCAAACCCATTTTTTTGCAATTCGTATTGCAATAAGAACATAGGTCTCATTTTCATGACAAACTAATTATGTATTTAACTATGAAACCTTTTTTGCGTCGGTTTTTCCGAACACAGCCCGTATTTGTGATCACCAACCCGCATTCGGCAAGCGTAGTGGGTGATTAAGCCAAAACCGAACCGTTTTGTAACGAAAACATGCTTTCAAACGATGAAGGCCTTCGCCCTGCAGTGGGACATTAATGGACTTATACTTTACATTACACCTTTTTGCTGAACAGTTTAATTAAAATAAAAGCAGTGAAAAATTGGGAATAGGTATTTATCATGCATCAAGTTGAAATATTTTTCAAAATTTGTTGGAAATTAAAAACACCGCTTTTGTCCGGCTTGCTTTAAATAAATGTAGTTGCTTTGAATATCCAAGATATACTCCATCTTAACAGATTTTCTGGCAGACATAGACAATCTTTTGTTTTCCACACGGTTTTAGACCAAAGATTTACTTCGTTCATTTATAATTAACGAAGACATTCTGTTTTCAGCGTAAAACACAACTAACATGATTCACTTATTGTTACGTTGGTCTAGTGGTCAGAGACCCTGGCTACAAAGCAGGAGTTTAGTGGGTAGTGGGACGAACGTCTCTAGTTCCGAGCCCCACACACGGCTGCAGGCCTAGCTAGCCTGTACGCTATGGCGCGTAAAAGCGTTCCCCTGCGAAAAAAAGGGGCAAATGCTTGTACATGCACATGGTCATTTGTTTTCGCGTCAATGATGTTTATTAGAGTACTAAAGGATGTCTATAAGTTTACCTAGCATCCATAATATTAGCTTCTAGCTTAGTTTGAGGCTAGGCAATAGGCGTATAAGTCCAAGTAATTTATTTATTTATGTAATATTTTAAAAACAGATATTTTTACAATAACGCAATTAAAGGGGAACTAGTACCGGAAATATTAACTTGATAAGTAGCTTACTTGGTTCAACTTTAAAATTTTTACAATCATTAATTTTATAAAAAAATTTTACCTTCATGATGGTTCTTATTCTAAACATTATAATGCTCATTATAATTGACTTATACATATAACAAGCAGAGCTTAGTGGTACTTCTACTCGAATGAGCCGCTCGTCTCGGGAAGTACCTCCCTCCACCTTACAGAAGACCACAGTCAAATAGCACTTTGTAACTGTTGTGCTATATTTCTGCTGGTGTGTAAGGACGCTAGAGCTCAGTTGGGGAGAGTATGGGCTGTATTTTTTAATTTTTCAGTAAATTTTTTTGTTCTTCGCTTAAAAGTCGGTAATTTATTGCAGATGCGTTACCCAATATGTAATTTATGTTATTGGGCAAAGCATCTGCGACCCTTGTGCGGTTGTTGATGTCCATGGGCACTTGGGCAGCGGTTATCACTTACCATCCGGTGACTGTCTCTTTCGTTTGCCTCCCAATAACATAAAAAAAACATACAAAATAATGAACACGATCTCATAAATAATTTAAGCTAAAATCTAACCATTGTATCAATTTAAGTAGGTACTTATATTTGTAATACCACTGTTGATTCTGATGTCTGTAACACAAGTGCTTAAGCTACTAAACACGGAGTCAGATCAATGTATGTGATGTTGTGTAATAATATCATTCATTTAAAATAAGTTATGTTATTTACTTTTATTAAACCACTAGACCATCGAGGCGTGTACTTTGATGATATGTTATCACTTGTTGAGTACTTTGTCCCAAAGCAATCGCTGTGCGTGCATATCCATTAAGTGGAAGATTAGACAGCCTTTGACAAGGAAACCAGATTAATCAGATTATAGTGACGTATTACTATTCAACGCCTCGTGGTTTAAGAACCGGGTTGTGGTCTCGAGGTCCTGGGTACGATTCCTCGTTCGGGTTGAATTTGTGTCGATTATTCTGAACACAGCCCGGAGTTATGATCAGCAACACGCATTTGACAAGCGTGCGAATAAAAAAAACATATTTGTAACGAAAACATTATTCCAAATGATGGAGGCCTTTGCCCTGCAGTGGGGCATTAAAAGGCTGATGCTTTACTTAACTTTATTACTATTCAGTGATACCAATGCTTAAGGAACCTGTGTGTACATACATTGGACATGATCCTGAATTAACCAGGCTGGTTATTACAATGGAGCGACTGGTGTCTGACCTTCGTAACCCTTATGAGGAAAACCATACAATTTTTGAATCGTCATGACTACACGCTACATCAAAAAACCTTCCATATTTAGCCATCATGAGTTGATGGCTGGCTACGCTTATGTACTTGAGCTCATTATTGAATCCCCTGGTATTGCAGTCGCTATATAGAAAAAAGAACTAAAGATATCGTTATATAGAAAACCCGTTGCTTGTTTTCCAACCTATGAAAATCTATACTATTCTTATTGAAAAGAAAATGAGTTTCCTCGATAATAGGTATTGAAGAAAATGAGACAATAACATTGTGTCCACCGTACCGAAGATATTGTAATGGCTTTCCGAGTGTAATATCTAGAAAAAAGCTTGGTATCACCAGTCCGCTTGCGACCATTGAGCTATAACTTGCGATCACCGTTGCTGTAATGCAGACGAAATGTCAAGCAGTTAGTATAGTATATGTAGTAGTAGGTAGTATTTCATGTAATAAATAAAGTACCGTTATCTAATATCTCTGGTAAATGGAACGCGAAAGTCTAAAATCTTAAAAGAATTTAAATTGTAATGTGTAATTATGCGATTACATATTAAACTTATGAATAAACTTGCGGGCGCCCGCAACTTCGTCCGCGTGGATTTCGGTTTCTTAGGGGTTGAATTTCCAAATTATCTTTAATAGGGGATGCCTACGTCATAGCAGCTTTATGTTTGCAAATTGACAAAGATTCATACTCATTACTAACATTCATTCCCTATTTTACTTTTGAATTAATCAAAATTCTTTCAGCCCGATCCGTCCAGTGGTTTGGGCTGTCATAATAATATTATTATTATTATGTCAGTCAGTCAGTCATCTTTGAGTTTTAATATAGATATTTTTCAACACATTTCGATACTTGCTGCTATACAGAATGTGCCGTAACTAATTTTTAAGTAAACCAACCTCTTAACTTCAAGTTATTGACGCAAGCGGCTTAGGCAGCCTTAAAAAACGCACCGTATACATTCCAAGTGCCGGCTTTAACTGACTGCTTGAACATAATCCGTTTAAGTCAAACTGAGGGCAATAAGCACTTAGTACTTTATCTTTGCTTAACACACCCGCGGAGGAAACTTAAGTGTAGAAATACACTAAGCGGGAAAAACTCGACCAAAATTCGGCCAAAGTTTCACTATCTATACAAAATTACGCGACGTATTTTCGGCATGATGTGTCATCCTCCATTTTTTAAAACATGTCGATATATGAGTTCAAGCCATTATTTATTATGAATAAAAGTTATAGCTAAATATAAACTTTTGTCGGTCAGCTTGGTGTAGTGGTCAAGTAGTTGACCATTAGACCAAGTGGTCACGGGATCGTTTCCCGCGCAGGGCAAACATTTGTGTGCGTGAACATGTCCGTTTGTTCTGTTCTGGGTGTTATATGTATCAATTAAAGTTTATTTGTATAAATATAAATAAGTTAAGTATATCCGTTACCGAGAATCCGGGAATCCATACTTCAAGCTTCGAGCTTAGTTTGGGGCTAGGCAATTGGTGTGTTAGTCCTAGCCAATTATACTTGATCCGTCCACCTCTAAATACAAATGTAACTGTCAGTTCCATTAAAAAGTAAATAGATTTGCCTGTCCTTCGTTCATCCTACCGCATAACATTCTTTTATGACGCATGCAGCGGCACTTTATCCCCACTTAATCGTCGTCCGAGCCATTTAAAGAACACCCCGGCATTCAAGAGCGCACTATTGTTCAGCGGAAACCCTGACAAATTAAATCCGTCCGCATTGTCTTTGCTAAATGGAGTTTTTGCCGCGTTATTTTCAAATTAGATGGAACAGCTAGTGCGGAAAGCGGTTTAGTTTTGTGGAGTTTTCAACGGTTTCTGTGGGAAGTGGTTATGACGGTTCCTTAGGGAAATGGCGAAAAACGGAAACCTTGTCGATTCGTCATGTCTGTCAGTTCGTCTGTCTGTCTGTCTGTCCGTAGGACATTGCCACTTTTTTCCCAAACTGTAAGAACTACTAAAGCTGTTGAGCCTTGATAAGTAGATTTATTTTGTGACCCGCATTAAGATATTAACACGAAAATAACTCAACAAAGTATGAATGGGTTGTGTATAGCTACCGTTTTGGTAGGTGAAAGGAGGTCAAGAAAAATAACCTTATTGTTTTGTTACACCATGTTACTGCAGGTAAGCTTGGTTTTCAGAGTTTAATCGGAGAGGGTATGTTTTATGTCGTGTATTGCTACGTGCCAGCCACTGAAATCTGTCATTCTTGTTAAATTATTGAGGCATGTTACGGCGTTGTTGGATTATGTGCTTGTTTACTCGTGGGTGACTATATATTTTTTTTAATATATAGTCAACCACGAGCACACCACAGCACCTCTTTCAATCCAGGCAAACAATTAAGCCACAGAGACCGTTACTGGACCTGACGAATATCTCCTTGTTATTTGCTTAAGTCTTAAAGCTGCGTTATCTCTTCAATGTTGTAGAATCTAATACAACACTCGTTTGAAACGCTATTTGCGACGTTTTCTGACTAAAGAATAGATTGTTGTAACTTTTTTGTATATTTGTATTTAAGCATTTTTACATCATCATCATCCTCCTGCCCTTATCTCACACTAGGCGGCGTCGGCGCAACATGTCTTCTTCTTCCACTTACTCCTATCCTTAGCATTTTTACATTTATATATTATTTTATCTTTTTCTACAATTTTAAAATTATAAGCAAAGAAAAATTCATCTGATCTCAGGCGGGGATTGTCGATAAAAAGCTGAGCGGTTGTTTTCTTTACTCAGTATTCCACTCATCCTGTACAAGACAAAACAAGCAAAGATGTCAACAGAATCGCGTGGGCGACCTCAAAGGAAAATAAATATCACTCCGTAAATTCGACCCGTGATTTCAGCTAAAAAGTATGATGTTAATACTCTTTTGTATGTAAAGGTACTTTAGCGACCCGCCCCGAGTTCGCACGGGTAGAACATCTGTGTTTCTCTAATGTTGACAGGCCCGTTGGTCGAGTGGTCAAAGAACTTGGCTACGAAACCAAAGGTTACGGGTTCGAATCCTGCTAGGGGCAAATGTTTGTGTGATGAACATCGGCATTTGTACTCGAGGCATGGTTGTTTATAAATGTATTTAAGTATGTCTATCCATTTCCTTGGATCCATGATACAAGCTTCGAGTTTAGTTTGGGGCTAGGCAATTGTTAGGGAACTTGTCTCTACTGTTCTCTACTATATTCTGCATGCATTTTATACATAAACCTTCCTCTTGTAACACTCCATCAGATTCCATCATTAAAATCGGTTGCGTGGTATAAAAGATTACTACAAAATGACAGACAATAGAAAGCTACATTATTTTATACTCTCTTGTATTTTTATTTATATCTCCGAAGGTTGGTCGGGTCCGCAGCTCCTTAAGAGGAAAATTGCCGCTGAATTTGTTCGTTATTCTATTTCTGAACGCGTTTATCCTAATAACGATTTTCGGATGACGACTTGGCAAGGAAAGTATGCGCAAAATGAGCCGACCGGGACCGGCAAAGTAAGTGATTCATTATTTTATAAGTACTACTGTGTTGATAATTTGATATTTTTTTGTCGCTTGTATTTTTACGGGCGCGTTGGTCTAGTGGTCAGGAATCCTGGCTACAAAACTGAGGGTCGCGGGTTTGAATACACCTAGAGGCAAACGTTTGTTGATGAACATCGGCATGTGTACTCGAGTCATGGATGTTCACGAATGTAATTAAGTTTGTCGCACTCATGAGTGCAGTCACGGGTTTTTATAAAAGTATTTTAATATCCATTCCCTAGCTTACAAGCTTTGAGCTAAGTTTGGGGCTAGGCAATTGGTGTGTTAGTCCAAAGGTTTTTTAATTATTAATTTTTGTTTAACCTTGGTAATTTGGCTATGCTTCCAAATGATGGAGGCCTTTGCCCTGCATTGAGCTAATATAAGGCTGATACTTGGCTATTTCCCGGTCCTGTAGCCGTAACCCTGCGAAGTTGACCGTTAATATTGGTTATAGCCTAAACTCGGCTAGAATTAAGGCTGAATTACTCCATCAAGCCTGCCCGCTGTGGGTCTAAGGTCGGGCCCAGCGCTCATAGAGTTTAATATCATCCAATATTATGGAACGACCGTTTAGGTTAAGAATATTTTGCTAAAGATAAGCTAATGTAGGTCGAGTGATCTTTGGTGAAGCTTTATCTTTAGTTAAATTGCTTATTTCATTATAATACTTATGGCTATCAATTTTGCTAAAATATGATTCTTCTTTATATTTAGGACAACGAACAGTTACATTGACATCTAAAGGTGGATTTACATGAGACGAGCGAATGCTCATTCTATCCCCACTATGTCAAATTATTTTAGTGTAAACAGGCGTAGAGCATTCTTTCGTTGTTCTGAGTGCGTTCGCAAAGTTTCTATGGAATATTCTAAGATTGCTCGGTCGCTTGATGTAAACGCCGCTAGAGCGCGCGAACAGTTACTTAGAGCGAACGTGCTCGCGCCCCTGAGCGGTCTTTTCAAAGCGTTCTTGTGTTCTAGCGAACAAAATACGAAAGAATGCTCTTGTTCTAGCTCTAGCTCTATGTTCTTTTCATGTAAATCCACCTTTACTTAGAGATATAATAATTTATCTATGAGTCTAACAGTTTTGGTTATATTGTGGTAATAACTCATAGATAAATAATAAATCTATAATAATAATAATACCCTCCGGCCGTATTCGGCCACGGCGGCCGATCTTACGATCAGCCAGGTACGCAGGATATAAATAATAATACCGTAGAGACCGTCGGGAGATCAGGCGCAGGACCAACGACTTAACGTGTCTTCCGAAGCACGGAGGAGTTCGAGATAAAATTTTTCGGTCACCCATCCGATGACTGGCATCTGCGAACGCTGCTTAACTTTGGCAATCGCAGGCCGAGTGCGCTAACCACTGCGCTATCGAGCTCCATTTTAAAAATCTATACTTAAAGCTGAAGGCTTTAATTGTTTGAACGCGCTCTCAGCAACTACTGGTTCGAATTGAAAAAGAGAGTGAGGGAATAGGGAGTGCACCTGTGCTTCCG
Organism: Nomophila noctuella; assembly: GCA_958496325.1. NCBI lineage: Eukaryota > Metazoa > Arthropoda > Insecta > Lepidoptera > Crambidae > Nomophila > Nomophila noctuella. The sequence continues at coordinate 6,956,077 of OY292506.1, read as the reverse complement.
AACTTACTTGTGCACTTTAAGGCAGTCATGGTTCAAAAACGGCTGGAGGGATATAATGATACACAAAAAACTCTTAGCTGTAATGGATTGGTTTGCCATTATCTTCTCCATTTCAGACATAAATGGTAATGTGCAGGTTTAAACTTACTTACTAACTGCGATGGCGCAGCGATCCAAATTGAGTCTTGGCCTCTGTTATCAAACGTTGCTACCTCGGTCTGTCCTGCGCCATCTCCCGCCAGTTTTCAGCCTCCGAATCTACCACCTAAAACCTCCGCTGACCGATTTACGCGAGTGGGGATTGCTCGTCGCTTTGGGATTGCTCGTCGCTTTTCTTCCTCAGGCCATTGACCAAGCCTGGAGTTCGCGCATATCCTTCCCTAAACCTAAAACTAGATTTTTTGTATATTTTATTTTAGCACTTTTAAATGCTAAGTATTATATACCTTTAACTGCAAATAACAAGGACAAATTCGTCGGGTCTACTAACGGTCTCGGTAGCTTAGTGGTCAGAGCGCTTGCCCGGATTGCAAGAGGCGCTGGGTTCGATTCCCGCCTGAGCCACGAGATCCGATGATTTTTTCTTTGTTTCTAATTTTAACACTAAAACTAGATGCTTATCCCCCTAAGGACTGGCCTCACGTGGGCTTGGACTGCCTTAGGTTAATCCGCGATTACTGGCTTAGCCCCCTCGTCTAAATATAACTCATCACGAGGTTGAATGACGTATCCATTCATTAAGTAACTTGTATGAAACGTACGACTGAATGGAAAGGCCGTTCTGAATGCTATGTCCCTTTCTAATACGGATAGAAAGTAAGGGATAGGTACGCTTTGTGGAAGTACTTCGTTTAAGTGAAGGTTAGGATAGGTATTTTGGAAGGGGCAGTGTAGACTTCTTAGTGAAAAGAGAATGCGGTAGAATTAATTGCTTTAGTTAACACTTAATGGTAAGAGGCCATTGTAGTAAATGTGAGTTAGATATTTATATATTTGTTTTTATACCTGAAAGAGGTAACTGTATGACTTAGTACAAGGCGTTAAATATTTCTATGGGTAAATATTGTACAAAATTAATGATTGAAAACAGCAACTATAGAGAAAACAGCAAATACCTATAGATATAATTTCTTGCCGCTTCTTCTCAGTTGATGACTGCATTCTGAAGTCGGTGGTAGATTCAATCTGTAGTTTTATATTATTGACGAATCATAATTGCTTATCTGAGCCCTATTTGACTAAAGTTTATTCCGATTAACATCTTAGATTTAAGCTAAAATTAAAAATTGGCCAAGTGCGAGTCGGACTCCCGCACTGAGGGTTCCGTACAAATTCTATTTTTGACGTATTAAAAAAACTACTGAATAGATTTCGTTCGAACCAATTTTCGTTGGTAGTTTTTATAGTAATGTACATTATATATTTATTTCAGTTTTATCATCCTCTTATTTTAGAAGTTAGAGGGGGGGGGACACACTTTTTTCCACTTTGGAAGGGTCTGTCACGCAAAGTATTCACTTTAGAAAAAAGTGATATTAGAAACCTTAACATAATTTTTAAAGACCTATCCATAGATACCCCACACGTATATGTTCAATGAAAAAAAATATTTCGGGTTTCAGTTCTGACTATGGGACCCCCCGCTTTTTTTATTTTTTTTCTATTTTCGTGTGAAAAACTTGTTGCGGTTCATAGAATACATCTACTCACCAAGTTTCAACAGTATAGTACTTATAGTTTCGGAAAAAAGTGGCTGTGACAGACTGGCGGACAGACAGACAGACAGACAGACAGACAGACAGACAGACAGACAGACAGACAGACAGACAGACATGACGAATCTATAAGGGTTCCGTTTTTTTGCCATTTTGGCTACGGAACCCTAATAAAAATGGTTTCAATTATGTCTCCGTATTATTTATTGTATTCCATTATTCTACGAAAAGTTATTTTAGCTTTCATTACAAATATGAGTGCATTTATTAATATACCAGTTGACCCTATATGTATTCAGAAAATCACAACGCCACCGGTGGATAACTCGGCATAGTGACATCTACCGGTGGAAAAAGGAACTAATATATTCTTTGCGTAATGCAAAATGGCTACCTGCTGTCATATGGTACAATATGTCAACAATGGATTATACATATCGCCCACCAAGAACTAACTCCGTTTAGTTCTTTACAAAATATCGCCCACCGTGGGCAAACCTGGTTTGACGATATGACAGTGACAGCAACTAAAACAAACCCACCTCCTCTTTTGACCTTCGCTCCGAAATCTTAATTTGGAAAGGCCATTTGGTTTCGACCATTCAAGGTCCTTTAAGGGATATTTTATCCCGCGCAGGAAGCACAGGGCACCGTTCCCGGGATAACTAACGTACTAAAAGCTAATTGAATGCCAAGAATCCCGGAAAATAATTAGCGGGACCGAGCTACGATTAATTATGACAAATAACCGTCTTATCTCAGGAGATTTTTCACGAAGTTTAAAAGACGTTTGGACGTTACAATTTTTCTTAATAAAACTCTGACACGAGTTATAAATATAGATTCTCGACTTTTTGTTTTGGCAGAACTTAAGATGGACACGTGATATTAACAGTCTATTTTTGATTTTCACAAAATTATTTTAAGCATTGACATTTTGAGCAATATATTAATAAATATAAGATCCGTCAAATTGTGACCACTGTTGTAGTAACGCAAATAAATTAATATCGCGTTTAGTCCCGTTAAACTAAAATTTGTGTTATAATGCAACGCGAAAGCCTAAAATCTTTTAGAACATAAGATGATTAAAAATTAATAAACAATTTAATTTTATCATTGCCTCGGGGTCCACGACTATTTTTCTGAAGTTTGCTAACACAAAGATCTGTCTTAAATTTTTCTGAAAATTCATCAAAGAAATAAAATATAAGGATAATCCACTTTTCAATGTCCTAATGTTTCTTTTAAATAAACAAAGTTTTTTTTCCAAGATATGTTTAGTATTTAGGAATACCTATGTGTTTGAAGTCGGGGTGTAAAAATACCAATAATTAATTAAAATGGCGCTCAAAATAGTCCCAATACAAACAAAATTGTTAAAAAATGCATTACTTTGGATAAACTAATGGAATCTAATAGTCATTCATACCAATTTTCTAATAAAAGCCACCTTAATAACAATAACAGGTAAATATATTTATATGTAACTTTGGTTACGTATATTGAACGATATACATTTTGTGCTGACGCATTTAAAGTTTTAATTGGCGATGGGTAGTGTAGTTATATTGACACTAGCGGCCGACCGCGACTCCGTCCGTGTGAATTTCGATTTCCGTAATAAAATTTTTACGACCTCACATTAGAAATCTCAAAAATTGTAGCCTATGTGTTATTCTGATGTATAAGCTATATTGTGGTAAAGTTTCATTCAAATCCATTCAGTAGTTTTTACGTGAAAGAGTAACAAACATCCATACATCCATACTTACAAACTTTCGCCTTTATAATAGTAGTAGGATGCATAGTATACTAATATGATTTAAACTATCGATAGTAAGTGAGTACTAGGACAACACAATGTAGATAAAAGCGGATGTAAATAGGTACATCATCTTTCACTTAGGGAGAATTATATTTATTTTGACTTACGTAAGAAAACCTTTCACACTACTGCTTATGCAGTGATGTTTTCCTAGTACTTACTTACTTTAGGGAGAAACACTTATACTTTAAACTATTGATGTCTTTATTAAATTTTTTGAACTATGGAACTTCTGGGACAAATCGCGTACCATTTGTACTATTCTTGGCACATAAAAAAAGGTCCATTTGTGCCATTACTGGTACCAGGTAATGGTTCTAGTGGTCCAAAACTAGTCTTCTTCGATTTCAAACTGTGCAAATCTATACTAATATACTAATATACTAATATCTATACTAATATATAAAGCTGAAGAGTTTGTTTCTATGTTTGTTTGTTTGGACACGCTAATCTCAGGAACTACTGGTCCGATTTAAAAGAATTTTTTTGTGTTGGGTAGTCCATTTGACGAGGAAGCCGAATCCATGCAGACGAAGTCGCGGGCGGCCGCTAGTATTTTATAATATCAAATTTCTGACACAACTTTGGTTGATAAATTAACTCTCTTTCAGATAAAAATTATGATAAGGAGAACCCTTGTCAGCAAAGTTGATTTGTTTTCCTAATTTATGTCCCCCTTTCCAGTAAAATAAAGACTGGTATAGGGAAATTGTGTTTATTCAGGATGTTTGGTAATCAACTCAGAGATGCCTAGACGACACTGTTATAATTAAAAAAATTAAAACCTACATTATTTTGGGATTGTAGTAAATTAAAAGACGATATAATTGAATATTTATTTTTATAAAAAATAAGCAACTCTCCATAGTAATTGAGTTATCCGAACAGCAAAAACAAGACAATACTTTTCGGTTCGTCCCAAGATTTGAACCCGATGTAAGGAGTTTTGTGGAATTTCCACTCGAGTGTTCCACCTCCACCTTACAGAAGACCACAGTGAAGTAGCACTTCGTTACTGTTGTGCTAAGTTTCTGCTGGTGAGTAAGGTCGCCAAAGCTCAGTCGGGGAGGGTATGGGGTCTTAAAGGCAGGCAACGCATCTGCGACCCTTGTGCTGTTGTTGATATCCATGGGCAGCGGTGATCACTTACCATCTAGTGACCCTATTATTCATTTGCCTTCCTATAACATTAAACAAAACCCGGGCGTGGCTTTAGCTATGCATTGCGACATATACTCCCCTGCATATTTACCTACCAAATGACCTAATATTAAATGTTATGATATGATTATGATGGTGCAAAAGCTCATTGTTATATCCAAACAAAGTTGACAATAGCATAGTTAAGCCATCATCCCAAACCGGTGACCCATTAATATTTTGAATTAATCTACTTTATTCGTTGAACGGAACGGATATTGAAACCACTGTTTCCAATTTATAAATGTCAATTATGTATTAATCAACAACAACAATGTTTCATGAACAATGTTTCAATAACATTTAATTATTGTTATTGCGCTTAATCAACTTGGACAACTATTTGGCAAGAGAAATGTAATGTAAACTTACTTCGCAAAGGTTTTGATAGAATAGTTATTCGGAAAATACAATATTCGGATTATTATATAGTTCTAGTATTATAAAGAGACACTTCCAACTTATTGAAATGTGCTCCTTCCCCCCCCCCCATATAGTGTGTGTGTGTGTGTGTGTGTGTGTGTGTGTGTGTTGTTTTTGTGTGTGAGTGAGTTGGCGCACCAACCCAAAGTTAGTTTTGTGGCTTGTAACTTCAAAAAAATGAGAATGATAAAAAAATATGTTTAATTTACAATAACCATACTTTCCATTGAAAATTGAGAACGAGATCTCGTTAGCAGGATTTTACGGAACCCTCGGTGCGCGAGTCCGACTAGCACTTGGCCGGTTTTTTTTGTAGATACTGCTTCAAGAGAAAGGTTTAAGTACATTTCATGTATTGTTATTTGTTTAAAGAAACAAACAGCAGCATTTTTTCTAAACTTACTTTATAAAGTGCAAATAGTTTGCTTTAAAGAATGCAACTTAGATGAAGATCATTAATATTCTAAGTTTGATACAACAATATAAAAATCGACTTATATAATAACACCAATTTACAAAGGTCCTTTCCGTTTACGAAATTGAATATCCATAACATTGTCCTTGTGCCTTCATAATTGAGTGTGTCTATATTTAGAAGCACTCTCCCTACGGTGCTGGATTAATTCAATAATATGTGTAATTGCTTCTTGTGACAATGGAATTAAGTAGAGCCTACAGTGGGACATGATTTAATAAGGCTTACCTACGGAGATGGTAATTTGTAACCTATTAACACTTAAGTAGGTCGGGTAATGAATTTATTAGATACGTGATTACAGGTCTAATACCCAAAATATGATACGTACAACAAATTCAGTTCATTGGTCATTTCACGGATCTACATACTTTTTTTAAAACGGAAATTTAATTTCTAATAACTAACAAATAAACAAATCAATTTATTGGAGTAATACACCAATCGCCTAGCCCCAAACTAAGCTCGAACCTTGTACCTACTGTGGATACTAGGAACGGATAAACATACTTAAATTCTTTAATAAACATTCATGAATAAATATTCATGATTAATGTAATAGTATGAATTTAATTTCTTTTGTACCATTGACAATATTTTTCACTTAATGTAATTGGCATGTGCCGTTTTTTGTGAATTAAAATTAAATAAATAATAAATAAATAAATGAAGTTTAGATATTTATGATGTAATCACGAATTCTTGATTTAAATATTATTGTTTCAATTTAAACAATCAATTATGCAGCTTATTTGATATTAGACTTATTTAAGCTTTCATCCTATCTGAAATCATGTCAATCCACGAATCACCAAATTTTAGATCGCTACAAAAATATCATTTGCATGTTCGTATGTGTACATACGTGTGTAGATTGAACAACAGTGGATCTGGTACAAACCCCTGAAGAAGTCCACTTGCTTATATGGGCAATAAAGAGCTGTTTCATAAATACTCAAACAATTTTGTAATTTATTATTTCATCATTTTGTAAAATTACATAACGTATTAAATCTCAATTTATCCCTGTATGTACATTTCATTTTATAAAATACGCTTTCGAACAAGATAAATGTGGTGCCATTAACCGTTAATACTTTAATAGCATTCATGTTATGAGCAGAAATACATTTACTGTAATGGATAATATTAAAAAATGAATAACTTTCATTCAGACTCGATTCATTTGTCGACAACTATGAGTATTATAATGTACTTTGAAGCATAGATTTAAACCAGTAGATGTGCCCTGACACCAGAATAATGTAGTATTATTTTGATTGTCGTGATCATGTCGTGTCGTGTCAGTGCGATAAGAAGCGACAGTCGCTTCAAATTGCTTGCCAATTTCAGTGCGGATTGTAGTATGGCTAGGGCATATCTTGCGACTAGCAGCCGCCCGCGACTCTGTCCGCGTGGATTTCGGTTTCCTCATACATAGGTATACACTATAGCCTAAAGCTATACATATATAGCATAGCTTTTTTTTCAAATATCCCCCCTTCCCCCCACATTTCCGGGATAAAAAGTACCCTTTGTTCACTGGGGATAGTGTAACTAGCCAAAAGTAAAATAATTATTCCAATCGTTACAGTAGTTTTTGAGATTATTCCTTACATAGGTACAAAAATACAAATCCTTCCTCTTTATAATATTAGTAGTGTAGATGTACATAGATAGATTTAAATCTAAGCTTTGAAGCATATTCACAACTTTGTTGTTATATTTATTGCTGGTTGCAGCAATATCAACTAAAAGCTTCAGATTTCTATGCCTATAAAGTGAAACAGGATCGCACTAAAATGCCAAAGGGATTAGTTTAGCTCAGCCTTCGGTAAGCTTGCTATACCGGATCGGAAACAACTCAATGCTCTTAGGCTGATGAATTTTGAAATACAATGATATTTTCAATTTAGATTTTATAAGAAATTTCTTAAAGTCTTTATTATTTTCAGAACGATCTGGTTGTGAACATTTTTATTGAATACGGTTAAAAAAGCATTAATAGAAGATTAAATCGAAGTTAAGATACTTTTCAGAAATCAGGATCATACGTTAAATATTATTTGACGACATGTTTGATATTTGTGAGCATATTATGAACATAGCTCTTTGTTCTGGTCAAAGTGTCATATATTACCTATATTTCAGTAGATTTGTAATACCACGGTTAAGCAGAGGGGAAAGTGGTAAGCGCACCAGGCCTGAATTGATAAGTAAAGCAACTTTCGCAAAGGCCAGTTATCGGATGGGTGACTAGATAATTTCATCTCGAGTCCCTCCGTGCTTCAGAAGGCACATTAAGCCGTTAGTACTACGCTTGATCTCTCTACGGTCGTGTCAGATTGCTGTTCCACTGAACTATGAGAGTGAGGGAATAGGGAGTGCACCTGTGCTTGCGCACTCACGTGTGCACTATTATACATAAATCCTGCGTACCAAGTTGATCGTAAGATCGGCTGCTATGGTCGAATACCACTGTTGAATCTGATATCACAAGTCCTCAAGCTACGGCAGTTGTGACATATTTATTAATTCATTCTCGTATAAGATTGGCTACCGCTTAAATAATAGATGGCCTCGATATAAAAGATACATCTCAAAGACTTATTTCCGTGAACGAATAATAATCCAAACAAATGGTTCCATGAAACCTTTTATTTCCAATGTCGTGGGAAGCCCTGATAACAATATGTAAAATGTTATGTATGCTTTCGCTCAAAATAGCATTCCGGTTATAGCCTCCAATTTGCAAGCTAATCTTGTTTGAAGAGTCTCTTATATTCACCGAGTGATCTATTATTAGTTTTAAGCCCGTGTCTTAAGATTAACTCAATTATGTAATACCCTTCTTCATAAAACGCTGAAGGCTGGAGGGATTTTAGAAGATAAAATAACAATTTATTTTTCGTTAATAAATTTCTGAAGGATTCTTAATACTAGATTTATTAGTCCGTAGAGTGTATACTGAGTCTGAAGATTCAAAATTTATATCATGAACTTCTGAGGTCAGTGCTAAATTAAGTCCCATTTTAAACTATGAGGGGTTCTGGGTTCTCTTATCGGAAAATCAACAACTGAATGGCTCAACTGGGATTTTAATCTGCGGTCCTTGCAACCCAAGTACGTCTGTGTACAAGAACATATTAAAAAAAAGTTCAGTAAAATATCAGCCTATCAATGCAGATTGTAGCTACCATCCCTTGAATTCATGATTTTGTTACAAAGATGGGTTTTGCCTTAATCACCAAATTAAATAAACATCTGGATTGGTGATCTCAAGCCCGTGATATTCACGGAAAAACTGACATAAATTTGGTCGTCTCAGAAATAAGACACTGTAAAGGTATCAGTAAACCTTACTGGGTTTGATTCCCGTTTCGGGAAAAAAAGTCAAAAACAAATAGAATTAATAAATAAATATTTCACAACATCACATACATTGATCTGACCCCGTGTTAAGTAGCTTAAGCACTTGTGTTACAGACATGAGAATCAACAGAGGTATAACAAATATACATAAATAGATACATATAACACCCAGACCAGGACAAACAGACATGTTCACAAATGTTTGTCCTGTGCGGGGATCGTACCCGCGACCTCTTGCGTAATAGGCAACATCTTGACCACCAAGCGGTCAAGAATCCATAAAAAGTAAGACTCGGAAAACATGCACTGTGTTAGCACCCTAACTCGTATTAAAAGCCTTAAGCCCTCTCGACAAAGTTGGCGTATCGCCAAGTTATTGAATGGGCTATTATTGGAATCAAGAGCTTCTGGATTAATTCAATAATAACTAACTAATACGTCTTCTTTATCGCTTCGAGAGTTTGATTTAGCTTCCTATTTTGCGGCCGAAGTTAGTAAGGGTTTGTATCACCGGGTTAGAACTTCGGGGCTATATCCAAATCCGGTATATTAAGCCTAAGGAAATTAATATAATATCTGCTGAAATGTTATATGGTACCTGTGTGGTTTGCACTTTAACATTTGTTTTACTTGTTGTTGTATGAATATCCGAATCAAACCAGTAAAAATAGACATTTACTCGTATATGCAATTATTTATCCTTCGCGGGAATCAAACCTGCAACCATGTGTAACATTCGATTACACTAACTTTTAAATTGCGACGTTTGTAATGAAAAAAGTTGCTAACTACTTGTAGTTAGCAACGTTAAAGTTGAAATTACTTGTGGTTTTAATTACCTGAGTGGTAAAAATTTAATATTGCAACCGAAAGACAAAATATCGTTTTCTTAATTTTTTGTCTCTACATAACATACTTAGTAGGGACGCCAACATTATCCGGGGGGGGGGGGGGGCTGCCTACCCTGGGTACGTCTAGGAAGAAAGGAATTTGAGTACTTCCACGCGGCAAGAAACTTAATCGGATAAAACATGGATTTAAATCTTTAGATTTACCTAGACACCAGAAAAATGTGTCATTACTTCGTTTGATTGACGTACGTAAACAAGCTACACTCCAATAAGAAGCGACAGTCGCTCCAAATTTTAGTGCTTAGATCCAAGCGGTTCAAGTAAACCTAGGGCATATCTAACAATTTAAACCTATGAGTAATTTCACGCAGCGGGAAACTTTATCAGGCGAACAATAAAGTTTCGTTGTTCCCCTAACCCCTGTAGGTGAAGTTTAGCCGCACTCCTGTGAGCTCTGTACATATGCTTTATAGTCACTATTGTAGGAGATAAGGGCTCTATTTCACCTTTGAATAAATCTATATTACCTACTAATACTATCATAGACTAACGGTCGTCCGCGACTCCGACCGGTTTGCGCACACATAGTGTTATACTATAGCTTACTTTAAGCCTTCCCCGTCAAATGGACTATCCAACTCAAAAATTTTTTTTTTCAATTTGAATCAGTAGTTCCTGAGATTAGCGAGTCCAAAAAACAAACATGATCTTCTTTTAAAAAAAAAAATTGTATTAGTATAGATTATTATTGTTGATAAATCACAATAACCATGACTGGATGAAATATAAGAAACTGTTAAAAAGCACAACTAAAATTTAAAATTTAAAATTTGTACTTCGTGCTACACTTCTTCGTGTAAGTGAAAAACATCTCTATGAAAACTTTTATAAAATCTCTTCAACATCTGGCAAAAGCTGGATCAAACCAGTTTCTAACTGCCCCGAATGTTTTATTCATACAGAACCGTTTCACGGATGCATACGTTATGGCTCCTTCGATTTCCCTGCGGCACTTTCTAAGAAGTGCCATAAGGGGGGTTAATTTCTGACGCATTCCTGAAATAGCTCTTATTGCGATGGTTGAAGGTTCAATATGAAGTGTTAAATATTTTTTAAGACATGTGTTGATAATAAATTATAGTCCCTTGCAACGAAAATAAGATGTAGGTACTAAGTAAGTACTTTTACTAACGAGTATATTATATACTAATGGACTAGATAGACCATTTAAATAAAAATTAACAAGCTCATATTTTAATGTCAATTTTCCAAATATTAATTATTATACGTTCGTTGTTATGGTCAATGGGTATAAGGTAATTCAGGGTGAGACTTCACCTAAGCTAAGACCGTGTTCTGTGCGTTTTATGCTGTGTCGAAATAGCCAATAGAATTTCATGCTATGATTGACCATTTGTAAAGACCAAAATCCTATTGGCTATTTCATAACAACATACAGTACACATCTAAGCTTTGGTGGAGTCTCATCTAATAGGATATCACTAGAAAATTGCTGCCACAGTAACAGATGTGCAGATTTATTAAATACTAGCGGCCGCCAGCGACTCCGTCCGCATGGGTTTCGTTTCCGTACACAGTGTTACTATAGATAGCTTAAAGTCTTCCTCGACAAATACTAAGTGGACTTTCCAATACAAACGATTTTGTCAATTCGAACCAGTTGTTACTGAGATAAGCGCGTTCAAACCAATCTGGATCAGGAGTTACATGTGTTATTGTGAGTCAACCATGAAAGATAGACATATACTCTCAAGGGATATTTTTTAGGCAATTTCATTAACAATATTTCCGTCATACATGATTTTTATGTAACTTTAACCATTAAAGCTGCACACGCGACAGAAGCTTAAAAAATGGAGTAAATTCTCCCGTTTTCCCAATATTTCCCTTCACTACTCTGCTCCAATTTATTGTAGCATGATGAAAAGTATCCTATAATATGCCCAGAAGTATAAAGAATAATTGTACCAAGTTTCGTCAAAATCCGTCCAGTAGTTTTTGTTTCTATAAGGAACATACAGACAGACAGACAGACAGACAGACAAAAATTTTACTGATTGCAATTTTGGCATCAGTATCGATCACTTATCACCCCCTGATAGTTATTTTGAAAATATATTTAATGTACAGAATTGACCTCTCTACAGATTTATTATAAGTATAGATAGAAGATAATCAAAAAAAAAATCATTTCTATAGTGTTAAGGAATTTTTTGACAACTGACGTAGATAATTTTTAATTATATATTTTATTTTAGTTTTTGACATATCCATTATTTTTATATTACATTATTTCGGACATGTATTAAATTATGTAAATGTTTTGTCAATACTTAAAATGTTACTTGTAAATGTTTTGTTATTTTGACATTTTAATGATTTGCATGCTATTTTGTTAGCGAAACATGTGCTCTTTTTATTGTTTTATGTCACCTTTGTATACCATGTTTTTTGTGAAAATAAATGATTATGATTATGATTATAGTCTTAAGGTTTTGTTTCTATATTGCTTTGCCTCAAATCGAGGAATAAATTGAAAATCGCATATTTTGTTATTCCATGGCAACCCAATGGCACAATTCGGGGACGTAAAATCGATTCCTGCCTAAAATCTGGGACAACTCGAAATACCCTTGCATAACTATTTAAGAATACTTTCGTTCATTGTTATTGCACGTAATAACCTTCACAATTTTATCTCCCCAAGACTCTAAAGGCCCCGCTATTACCGTCGGCAGGGGCTTCAAAAAGGACCTTTCTCAAACGGCAAAATGGTGGAATAAACTTGTTTAAAGATGCTGTTGTCTTTTTGTTTGTCATTTGGTTGGCTTTTGGGTTTTTGTATAATGGAGGCGAGAAGGAGAAAAGGGTGGAAGAAGAATGGAGTTTTTAAAACAGTGATAAGTTGGCGTGTTCGTTTCCTAAAAATAGTTTGGACACAGGATACTTAGGCACTACAACTACTGACGTACTTAGGGTAACGTTTTAGTACAACTGTAACAATGAATAAAACAGTAATATTACTTAGTTAACGGGACTAAAGGCGGTACTTATTTATTTAGCACATTACAATACTACTTTCTGCTTGCTTAATTAATAAGTTCCGCATTCAGTCCTGTTAACGCTGTTATATTTCTGTTTAAATGCAACGCGGAAGTCTAAAATATTATAATAAATAATAAAATCAATTAATACATTTCTGACTTTGTACAATATGCATCATGTAAATACATTTCCTGATACCAAAGGTTCTAAATTTCATCTTGGGTTCATCAACATCCTAGCGCCTCTCCCGGTTGCATCCTCGACTTTTGCCTTGGAAACCAGGGAACGCTGCGACTTTGGTCCTGACTTGTCCAGCCTGGTTAAACTTTATCTAGCTTTATATAGGTCTTGATAGCCTGTACAGACTTTAGGTCTTAAAATTAAAGAAGATATGATGAAAAGCAGAATACAAATAATGATATTATGATCTTGTTAGTTAGGTACAACATTCTTATAAAGTTCCTCGTAGGTTATAATAATATAAGTATCTACTTATTTACTCTAAAACCCCCACTTTTTATAGGATAATACAGTTAAGTCTAAATGGCACAACGGACGATTGGCCTCTGATGTAGTTAGTGTCTACTATAGCCTATTATAGGCTATAATAGTCTGAAAATGGCTTCATGCGGAAAATTAATTTCGCTGCACTAACCTTACTCTTGTTGAAAAATAATCCCTATTCTCCTGAACATTAAATACAATTCAGCTTGAGATGACTTCCTCGGCAGTAAAACTACGGTAGAGTAGCACTTCATAACTGTTGTACGATGTTTTTCCCGGAAAATGAGGTGTCCGGAGCAAGACGAGAGGGTATGTGGTTTTAAAGGCCGGTAACACATCTTGTACAGCTGTAGGTGTTAAAGGGTGGCAGTAATATTAATGGACGGGCCCGTTGGTTTGTTCTAGTCGTGGGTTCGAATCCTGTTCGGGGCAAATGTTTGTGAGAAGAACTAAAGCGTTGGTACTGGAGTCATGGATGTTTTGAAAAACACTTCAGTATATCTATCCGTTCCCTAGCTTCCATAGTAAGTAAAAGCTGCGAGTTAGTCCAAGGCATTTATTTAACTAAGTTTGTCAATATAGTCAACATTACAATATTAAGTACTGTCAGCTAAATCACAAAATTATCTATAAGTCACCAAGTTTATTCCATTGGATTATGTAATTCCATTGTCTTGTCATACAAGTATTATCGTAAAACAAAGACAATATGGGTCTTAGAAGCGTCACAGACGGCTTTGTTCTACAAAAATACGGACTATCGTGCAAATGCTACAGAGAAAACTCATTTCTTATCTTTACAAGACGCTTTGAGAATAAAAAAAACATATTACTCGCCTCATACGCGATGTAATGACGACAATTTTCTCTTTGCGAGTTGAAACAGCTGGATAAAAGGTCTGTAAGGTTAAAGAGAATGCAAGGTGGAAATGTGGTTCGGAACATTTTGGTGGTGTTTACATTAAATCAATTAAATTCTCGTTTAACAGTTCTTAATTTTAAGGATTCATAAGTGCTTGTTTGTATGCCTATAGGAATATAGATAATTGTGATTCTCATTTTGATCTTACATGGAGTCTCCATAACTGAGGTAGAAAATGCGATGAGGCATCAAATCCGCATATTTACACTATAACTTAATGCAATAAAGCATAAATAAACATAGGCCTTTATGAACATAGATAATTTTGATTTTCATTTTGATCTATATTTGTGGAGAAGTATAAAATGCGATGAGGCATAATTTCGCATTTTTACGGTATTACGTAATGCAATAAAGCATAAATAAACATATACCTAGAAGTATCTTGCGGACCGGTATGGCGATGTCAAACGGATAGGATACCATTTTGGTGCCACATCCGTTGTCATTGCAGTTAGGGCTCCTCTTTTGCTTTCCATCAGTTAGAGAGGAGCCTAAGTACCGAGCTATCATAAAAAATAGACCTTTGAGACCCAATATCGGCAGTTTGACATAACAATTAACCGAAACGTAAAATTGCTTGTCAAATACGAACAAATTATTAGCGTATAAATTATACAAGAGCAGACGCCTTTTAATTTATTACGGACTTAATTGAAAGCCGTGTCGACCCGCTCCCTAAACACAGGGATTAATACAAGATCGCGAGCGGTGTGAACGAGTTTGTCGTTCATTCACTCACTCATTCATTCATTGGTTCACCGGTCCGTTCAGATTTTCGTGAACGGATCGACCGTTCACGTTCCCATGTTCCAATGGGATAAACCATAATATACGCGAACGAAGTCGCGGGCGGCCGCTAGTACATCAATCAATACATAGTATAAAACAAAGTCGCTTTCGCTGTATGTCCGTATGTATGCTTAGATCTTTAAAACTACGCAACGGATTTTGACGCGGTTTTTTTAATAGATAGAGTGATGTATGTATAATACATGTAAGTAAGTACCACGGGCGAAGCCGGGGCGGGCAGCTAGTAATATTATAAACGTATGTTTACCACAACCAGTTGGACCATGGATAATTTTACCCAGCCGGCAATATGTTTTCGTTGTAATTTCTTTGAAACTAAGTTAGTTAAATATTGTTTCCCCCCTGCCAGCCTTTGTTATTACAATTAGGGTGTAACTTCTTAAGTATGGTGAATGACTTGCCTTGCCTGTCCCGTTATACTCGCAGGTATAACTAGGGGCCTAATTAAATAAATAAAAAATAGATCATATTCACATAACCTTTCAACTTAAAGATCGGATTCGAGTATTCAATATATTACGAAGAAGGAATTTATATTGGTCCTGTAATCTGAGATGTTGATTTAAACGTGAAGTGAATATTATGACATGTGAACCTAGTGAAATAGTAATCTATGAAGAATACGAGCAACAACGCTAAATATTATAAAACCAAGTGTATGCTTAAATCTTTAAAACTATGCAACCGACAGCCATACGGTTTTGATTTATCAGATACATAGAATGATTCAATAGGAAGTAAGTATGTCTATCTTTTTTTTTTTTAGGGTTCCGTAGCCAAATGGCAAAAAACGGAACCCTTATAGTTTCGTCATGTCTGTCTGTCTGTCTGTCTGTCTGTCTGTCTGTCTGTCTGTCTGTCTGTCTGTCTGTCTGTCCTGGCTCGTTCTCCGCTGTTTCTGAACCGATTGCCACGAAAATTGGTGGAGAGATGTATAGTGATAATTCAAGAATCGGTTTTTAAAATAATCGAAAAATAATTATTTTTACCCCCCCTCCCATACATCGAAAAGTAAATCCGAAAAACAAAATTCGACTTACCCCATCGTGTGGGGTATCGTTAAAAAGGTATTTTTAAATACAATAAAACTTGCCTTGAAACTATGTGGATCAAACACCCCAGTCTCGAGATATATTAATACAAAGTTAAAATTAGAGCGTCCCCCCCCCTTAACTTTTGAAATACTATTACAATAATTCTGAAAAAAATGTCCTGTATACCTCCAAGTAAGTACTTTCAACGAAAACTATAGCGAACTCTGTATCATACATAGTTATTTTTATACAACTCGACCAACTTATGACGTGCAGTTGCCCTTACTAAATGGTGTCTTAAGCAGTCGGGCCATCTTTTAGCTACGGAACCCTTTCATGGGCGTGTCCGACACGCTCTTGGCCGGTTTTTTTTATATGGTTTTAAACAGTGGTATAATGATCGTGGTTTAAGAAAGTGTTGGATATTTTGGAAGCGTTTAATTTGGTAGTTTGAATAAATTGAATTTATCGTTTGAGTATTAACAAATTGTTATTTTATGACTCACAAAATCTTACGAAATTGTTTCCACAATTGTTACCCATTAAAAAATAAGTGGTTTTACAATACCATAACAAAAATTATCTACATACTTGCGTTTGATGTTTGTTATTTTTGATCAGTAATTAATCTGCAGAATCTCATTAAATATGTTTATGTATAATACTTTATTCATACATCAACATATGTCAATGTTCTTAATTTTGACGAGTCATAAGGGCTGGTTTTTATACTTTTATGAATACCTTTGGATAAAAAATCAAAATCAATATTTGATTTTTTGAGGCATTATTCGCATATTACTCTATGACGTAATGCAATAAAGCATAAATAAACATATACCTAGAAGTATCTTGCGGGCAGGTATGGCGATGATAACGGATCGGATACCATCTTGGTTCCACATCCGTTGTCATGGCAGTTAGGGCTCCTCTTTTGCTGACCATCAGGCACAGAGGTGCCTTAGTACCGAGCTATCTTAAAAAGACCTTAGAGACCCTATATCGGCAGTTTGACATAACAATGAACCGACACGTAAAATTGCTTGTCAAATACGAACAAATTTTAGCGTATCCTACTACTATTATAGAGGCGAAAGTTTGTATGTATGGATGTATGGATGTTTGTTACTCTTTCACGTAAAAACTACTGAATGGATTTGAATGAAACTTTACCACAATATAGCTTATACATCAGAATAACACACAGGATATTGGAAAAGAATACGAGCAACAACGCTAAATATTATAAAACCAAGTGTATGCTTAAATCTTTAAAACTATGCAACCGACAGCCATACGGTTTTGATTTATCAGATACAAAGAATGATTCAATAGGAAGTAAGTATGTCTATCTGTTCCCTAGCTTTCATAGTTGAAGCTTCGAGCATAGTTTGGGGCATTAAGGTATTATTACTACGTAGTAGTAGTAGCTCAATGGTTTGGGGCTAGGCAACTGCTATGTTAGTCCAAAGAGTTTATTTTAATTTATTTGTTTCAGAATCATTATAGCTTGCAACTTATGTGTAGGGTATGTCAACTCTTATATCATTAAAAGCATCCCCAAGTAAGTCTAGAAAGAGTAAGATTTGCTTTCCGACACAAAGAACTGGTAACAAAAAACGGCGCGAACAAATACTTTGAGAAGAGTAAGATTTCAAATGCGGTGTGTTGTTTTAAGTGAAAATGTTCACATGGTTTCTTAAAAAATAAGTTATCTCTAGCCATTCTACTAATATAACATACTCAGAGTAAAATTAAGCATCCAATATGTTGTTGTTACTCTTTGCTATTTTTAGGGTTCCGTAGCCAAATGGCAAAAAACGGAACCCTTATAGTTTCGTCATGTCTGTCTGTCTGTCTGTCTGTCTGTCTGTCTGTCCTGGTTCGTTCTCCGCCGTTTCTGAACCGATTGCCACGAAAATTGGTGGAGAGATGTATAGTGATAATTCAAGAATTGGTTTTTAAAATTATCGAAAAA
This sequence comes from Nomophila noctuella, assembly GCA_958496325.1. Classification (NCBI taxonomy): domain Eukaryota; kingdom Metazoa; phylum Arthropoda; class Insecta; order Lepidoptera; family Crambidae; genus Nomophila; species Nomophila noctuella. The sequence goes on along the minus strand of OY292506.1, from coordinate 6,937,896 downwards.
TAATCATTTTTTACCCCCCCTCCCATACAGCGAAAAGTTAATTCTAAAAAAAAAATTCGACTTAACCCATCGTGTAGGGTATCGTTAAACAGGTATTTTTAAATACAATAAAACTCGCCTTGAAACCATGTGGATCAAACACCCCAGTCTCGAGATATATTAATACAAAGTTAAAATTAGAGCGTCCCCCCCCCCTTAACTTTTGAAATACTATTACAATAATTCTGAAAAAAATGTCCTGTATACCTCCAAGTAAGTACTTTCAACGAAAACTATAGCGAACTCTGTATCATACATAGTTATTTTTATACAACTTGACCAACTTATGACGTGCAGTTGCCCTTACTAAATGGTGTCTTAAGCGGTCGGGCCATCTTTTAGCTACGGAACCCTTTAATGGGCGTGTCCGACACGCTCTTGGCCGGTTTTTTTAAATATTCTAATGTTTGTTTTATTTTACCGTTATTATTACTTAGTAGACTTCAAAATAAGATGTTATACATCAATAATGTTGTAGTAAGAAATAATTATGTTTTAACATTACAAGAAAGTCGAAACATCTATATTATTTCGAGATTTTGAGTAAAATATTGTCTTTCAAATAAATAACAAGATATTTTCATTCTAATCGGCAAAATTCTTCAAACCTTTTAATCAACAGTGACTTTTAAGGCAGTAACTATCGATCACCCAAAGACCCTTTCGAATGAAGCAAGGAATTAATTAAACGCCAATCGCAAATCAGGCCGTGAAACGTTCCATTTGGAACATAACGAGCGACGGAACGCAAACAGACTTGGAACATTTCGAGCGTAAACTTGAGCTGTTACGTTCCGACCCGGTTCTTGAAATAATTTCGTCTGTGGTAAATAAATTGTCGACTTTTAGTACCCTTAAATTGAAGGAGTGAGCATTGGGCTGTGAATTTTTATAAATGATGGAGTGAACTGTTAAAATGGAGGCAGTCCGCAGTCAACTTGCATCAGTCATCAGTCTAAAACAAGGTTACCTATGTAAAATCGAGTGTATTTATTCTTAATGAATATTCCTCGGAAAAAATGATACATTTCATGATTTTCACTTGCAGGGTTTGCAAATAACTTTTATTTCAATCTAGGTATAGTTTTGGTTACGTTGGCTGATGTTAGATATATAAAATCAGTACAAAGTAATTCCAAAGGAGGTGCCAAAGCTTTCCTGATAATAAGATGTATCTTTATTTACTGTTTCACGCAAAACCTTGTTTAACAAAGTTAATAAATCAACAGATATGGGGGAACCTGCTCATACCACCACTTTAGGCATGTGGTTATCGACAGGCCACGACAAAACCTCGCTATGTTTTAACCGGAGGCTTAAAAAAACCCTGATAATGCCGAACCGACGCCGATACCTCGGCAACGCCTCCAAATATTTAATGTAGCAAAAAATCCCTACTAATATTATGAAAGTGAGTTTGTTTGTTCCGCTTTCACGTCGTAACTAATGAACCGATTGCTCTTTAATTTTGCAGACGTAAAGTTAGAAGTCCAGATTAAATACATAATAGGGTACTTTTTATCCTTGAAATGTTATATATTTATAACTTTAAACTTTCGCGTTGCATAATAATTATTTAACATTACAACGGGACTAAACGCGATATTAGCGTACGCGTAAGTACTCATGTACTTATAAAAATAATATCGCGTTTAGTCCCGTTGTAATGTTAAATAATATTATATATTGACATTCCAGAGGGAAAACAAAAAAATTTTTTGCTTGATAGATGGATTGGATCCAAAAGGATTGGATATATATTACAACCGAATCTTAAAATGTAAATTTAGTAGCTAAATGATATGATAATGAATCTCCGAAAATGAGGAATTCCCGGGGGATGTATAACCGAATTCCACGCGGGCAAAGCCGCGGGCGGAGAGCTAGTATTTAATGTAGCAAAAAATTCTACATAAATCGCAACCACCCACTCCGTGGGGGGTAATCGCTTCAGATACTCTTCGGGAGGGAAAGACGCTGTTAGAATTTATAGGGTGTAATGTAAACCTGGTATAGCGGGGAAGGTTTTGAAGAAGACAGAATCAATGGATAGAATATTTTTTAAAATACAACATTCGAACGTAGAATGCTATGAGGTATTTACGGTATGTACCTCAATTACTGTTAATTTTTATGAATATCGATCAAATATTAATTGAAGACGATCGCTAAAAATCAGCATTCATTCTTTATCTTTTAATCCCAACTATCCCAACTAATCCCAACTAATATTATAAATGCGAAAGTAACTTTGTCTGTCTGTCTGTTACGCTTTCCCGCTTAAACCTCGCAACCGATTTTGATGAAATTTGGTACAGACAATCTTTAGACCCTGAGACAGAACATAGGCTACTTTTTATTTCGAAAAAAAAGAAATCCACGCGGACGGAGTCGCGGGCGGCCGCTAGTGTTTTAATAAATTATGTTCCATATAACAAAATTTAAAAAATCAAAATCAAAAATATCTTTATTCAAAAGGACTTTTGAATCGTCAAAACTAAGTTTAATAAAATATTAGAATTCAATACATCTTAACATTTGTTATTGTAGTTAAGTTGATATAATATATATATATATATATATATAGATTTAATGTGACTCATTTGAAAATTTGGAACAGTATTTGGAAATCGATACTTTATTTTCAATGTCAGTGTTTTGATTGATTGTAAATAAATACATAGGTAATCATTCATTCAATGAACATTAATTTTTAATGAACATTTTTACTAACCGTAGTACGAGTACTTTAACAAAACTGCCATAAGTCAAAATTGACAGTAAAAAACCTGCTTATCAAAGAAAATGTCATAACTGAAAATTAACAAAAAATGTGCTCGCAACCAGTTTTTTTCTACTTATTGCCATTATAAATTTAAGTAGCAGAATTGCGTGGGCGGTAAGAGTTGTAGGCGTTTAATGATTTGCCTGTTGCCAACTTCGTACCTACGCGAAGCTAATTTTAGCAAGACCTATCAATTTTAGGCTTGCGAATTTCATAAATATTTAATCAGTTCGTGTAGACACAGATTATAAATAAAAATACGATGGGTGAATGATATTTTAAGTGGCAACATCGTTTCTATAAGTGATTGATTAGCTTATTATTTGTTGTAAGTTTATTGATTCGAGTAGATTTACTATCAGCAATGAAGTGGCATAAAGTTTGATAGTTTTCTTTTTGAGTACCAGATAATACATGAATGTTAACTACATGATAATTGAACTGTGGCGAATGCTCATATACCCTTCCAGCCGTTTTTTGACTATGGTGGCCAATTTAAAATCACACAGAATATATTATAGTGCACGAGTGAGTGCGCAAGCACATTTGCACTCCCTATTCCCCCATTCTCATAGTATGGTGGACAGCAATCTGACCGTAGAGAGACCAGGCGCAGGACCAACGGCTTCTGCGTGCCATCCGAATCACGGAGGAGCTCGAGACAAAAATTTCGGTTACCTATCCGATGATTTGCCTCTGCGAAAGTTGCTTAACTTAGCAATCGTAGGCCACTAAGCTCACCACTGCGCCATCGTGCTCCTCATGTATTTATGTGACGAATTAACTTTGTAGCAAATGAACGGTGACCCTCTTTTAACAATCTAAAATCCAGTTTTGTTCTTAAACAATGGTACTTGTTAAAAGTTGTGTGCAGTTTGGATCAGATTTAATGGACTTAACAGTATTATGTTAAAAATCAATAGCCTTCATACATTGCTTACATTAAGTCGAGTCACGTGTCCTATCCCAAATGATCAGAAATGGTATAATAATATTGAAAAAAATTAAATTGCAGCAAATTCACGTTTGAGACTTAAAGCGCAATTTAAAATTCAAACCTGTTGGAAAAAGCAAAGCTTTGTTTCACAGAACTGACTGATCTGATTTTAGTCAGATCTACAAAGACAATTAAAAAAGACTAGAATTCCGCTGAGAGATTAAAAGCTGTGTCAGATGTTCGGAAAAGATTTTTAATTGTCGAATCGTGGATACTGACTAAATTGAATTGGAAATTTTTCGGACTCGTAATTTCTTTCGGACTCTTGACAAAAATATCTGTTAATCAATTTGTAGAAACTGTTAACTGCCTCCATGGTGTAGTGGTTAAAGCAATGTGCTCAAATCTCGTAGGGTGTATGTTCGAATCCTGCGGTAAGCACCACCATTTTGTGTTGTTTTTTCCAGTTTTTATTTTTATTGAAAAAAATATTTTTTAATTTTTTTAAAATATATAAGGTTAGGACATTGTAGGCTTGAATCATCTGATTGTCCGATTATAATGATGATTCCGTGCTTGGAAAGACGGCACGTTAAGCCGATGGTCCCGAGTATGATCCGAAATGGTCTGGTTTCCCTTGCAAGGGTTACGGAGGTAAGACGCCAGTCGCTCTATTGTAATAACCAGGCTGTTCAATTCAGGATACCCTGATAAGCGGGGTAAGCGCTAGGATGACGATAAATCAATCTGTAGAAAATTACTTGGTTGTGATCCCTGAAGCAGAGATTTATTCTGATGTTATCATCATCATCATCATCAGTCTATCGCAGTCCTTCTGATGTTACAAGTTGTTGTCACAAATATTCGGTTTTTGTTTATAAGAATCCGGTTTATCTGTAAAGTGCAGATCGTGGAATCAACTTTGCCAGGATTTTGATCCCGGCAAACTGTTGACTCACGAACCATCCAATTTGCAAGGACACGATGAGACGCAAGTGGCTTTAATGTGGCTTTTATATTGTTTATGTAGTTCCTTGCAAAAGAAAAACAGTACAAAACCCACCATTCTATCTTTTCTTATACAATAAAGCTGAAGATTTATTTTGTTTGTTTGAACGCGTTAATCTCAGTAACTACTAGTTCGAATTGAAAAAATGTTTTTTGTGTTGGATTTGGATAGTCCATTTGTCAAAGAAGGCTTTTAACTTAACTATAATATAACACTGTGTGCGGAAACCGGAATCCAAGGGAACAAAATCGCGAGTTGCCGCTAGTTCTTTCTACAATATAACGCTTGGACAACGCTAAATTCTAGCATAAATCTGGAGCCTTCAACTTTGCATCTAACGCTTGAGCGCTTAAAGCTACAGTCTGCGACGGAGCAAATAACCTGTGCTTGGGCACTCACTTGTGCACTATAATATATCCTGCATACCTGATGGTAATCTAGATCTATGGCCGAAAAAAAGGTGGAGGGTTTATTTACTCTGGCTCAGCGACCCATAGTACATCTTGGCACAGGCCTGAACAGTTTGTTTTATTTACTGCACCCTTAACAATTGTAGTGACAGCCGAATTGTTAAACAATTAAGTGGTAGTCCAGATCCGCACATAACTCTTGTTGTGAGTTTAATGTGTCTGGCAGTAAATGTGTTCTGGATGTCGTTTTTATGTCCCTCCGTAAATTTGTGGCGATTTGTAGACCGTTGATAATATGTACGTTGTTGGTTTGATACGTATACGATGTTTAGTTTAATATTTATAGAAGTTGAATTACAAAAAAAGGAAAGTAAATACACACTCACCCACTGCAGGGCAAAAGCCTAAGTCATTTGAAATCGCGGTTTCGTCACAACGATGGGTTTTGGCTTAATCAATGCGGATAAGTGATGATAAGCCCGGGCTGTGTTCGAAAAAACCAACACAAATTGCCCGACTCGGGAATCGACACCGGGACCTCGAGACTACGGCCCAGTAGTAAATAAAAAAAAATTGCCAAATATTTATTAACTTGCGTAACTGATCTATTTAGGTATTGTAAAAGTACCTCCAAATAAGGTTTGCAAAATTAGACTTGTTATAATATTAAAAAGAATATATTAAATACTTACCTACCTTAGCATAAAGATTTTCCATAGCTAAGCAACATTGATTTATGAAATGATTAGCATTATGTAAAAAATAAATAATATAACAATCTGTGATTTGAAAAAGTGATTTCAATTATGTAATCCGTATAAAATATAGTATCTTTGCCATGTGAATTTAAAGTAAAAATAAACGCTTGAAATGAAGCGATTTTCCCAACCGTGATTCCCGCCCGCATCCAAATTATGTAAATGAAAGGAACATATTACATACGAGTATGTGCTTTTACAACAATTGCGTCTATTTTATACAACATTACCTTTTGATGACTTTAATAAACAAAACTCTTTTAGGGTTCCGTAGCCAAATAGCAAAAAAGTTAGATAATGAAAATAAAATCGCTTTTGTCATCTTCTATGCTGGCACTTGAAACGTTATTTAAATTTTTCGGTAGTTTTTTTTTCACCAATACCTTTAAAGCTACTAGATAAGCAGCTAACAAAATATGCTTGAAGGAATGAAGAAACGCACAAGAAAAGTGACACTTCTGATAATTTTACTTCTAAATCTTAATCTTAATATATTATAATAAGTGGCATTTCGCTGTCACTTTATAACTCAAAACGGTCTATCCAAATCAAGGTTTTTGACGTTTGTTTGGACTATTAGATGGTTTATGTGAATATTGAACAAAGTCGGTCGATTAATCCTTCTTTTACCACACGTAGCGAATCACGTACCGGGTCGCTAGTTTGTAATAAATCAAAATGGAAAATCATCAGTTTCTCTTTCTCGAATCACTATTTATTTTATCAATTTCGACGCTAGCGGTCATTTGACTGCAGCACTTGCAGGACGGAATTTAATCAGAAACTACTAGGGATTCCTTGCACCTGGAAGCTTAAAGAAAATATTTCTAACAACGTTTATAAAGCTGAAGCCAAGCCAAACTGCTGAGTGTCATTTTAAATTAAATAGAAGGTTATTAAAACGTCGGCGTCTAGTTTGTGTTTTATTATTTAGTCTTCTTGGTAGTTATTAAGGCTTTTAAGGTATAATTTTTTCGTCGTGGGAGGCTGCAACTAATCTATTGTAATATAATAAAGATAAAGAGTTTGTTTGTTTGTGTGTCTGAATGCAATGATCTCAGAAACTACTGGTTACACAAAACTTATTTTTGTGTTCGATAATCCTTTTGTCGAGGAAGGCTTCACTTTCTTATAATATAACGCTATGTGTGCGGAAACTGAATTAATCCACGCGGAGTCGCAGGCGAGCGGTATAAAATACGTTGCATCGGTCGCGTTTTTTCGGCGAAGTGTGTTAATCTTGATATCCGAAACACAAGAGCTTCAATTACTTACCTCTTGGTCACATCAATTTATGTTATGATGTTGCAATATATTTACTAACTAGATTTCCGCCTGGGGCTTCGATCGCATGGAATTCGGTTACATTGCAAACAATGTTTATCAATTTTGCCAGGATAAAAAGTAACCTATTATTTAATCCAGACTACTAGCTTTACGTTTGCATTACAATGCTACAGGCAAATTTCAAAGCAATCGGTTCAGTAGTTACGCCGTGAAAGCAGAACAAACAAACAAACTCGCATTTATAATATTAGTAACGATTTGTTACCTCCCACACTCTACGTTAACCAAAACGTAAGAGATCCTAAAGCAAAACAAGACTAAAAGATAAGAAACGAGGACATTGTAAAAGAGGACTTTCCAAGAAAAGAGAACTTGAACAAAGAGGACTTGAAACAAAAGCGGTGCGTCGGACCGACATTGAAAGCGTGACGTAATATTTCCTCATCCGCGGGGTCTGAGAGACCAGATGTGCCGCGATGTGTATTTTTAACCCGTTCCCTCGTTACACGGAGTGCTACGCCCCATCGTTTTCACGGACCGCTGGGTTGGGGTGCGGTCTAAGGGACCGAGTTGCAGCGGGTTGATGAAATCAATTGATATGTCCATTGTCCATACTTTTACATTTTTTGGGACTCATTTATTTCTGGGACATATTTATTTCAGGGACACGTTAATTTCTGGGATACTTTTACTTCAGGGACACATTTATTTTACTAATATTAGATGTAAGAACTATGTTACTAACACTATGGATCTAAAGTTGTCCGAAATAAATAAATGAATTCAATTGAATTATTTCTGGGACACTTTAATTTCAAGGTCACACATATTTCTGAGACATATTTTTTTCTGGGTCACATTTATTTGTTTAAGGACTGTCAACAAACAGCTTGACGCTCGAACCCATGTTTGACTACAATATTACATGGTACCTACTCAAGCAAACGTCGCAAACCAACTAAAGCTTGCTCTGTCTTGTCACTGTACCGTGAATGACGTAACATTTGTAACTTTCAGTGTAAATAATAAATAAAAATAAATAAACATTTCACAAGTTCATAACATCACATAACATTGATCTGACTCCGTATTAAGAAGCTTAAGCACTCGTTATACAGACTTCAGAATCCACAGTGGTGTAGGTACAAAATATGTAGATATGTAAAAATTTGCATTTAAAAAATGCTAAAATAAAATATACAAAAAGTATGCAGATATGTACAAATAAAACCAAGACCAGGACAAACAGACATGTTAATGCACACAAATGTTCCTGTGCTAGGATCGAACTCGCGACCTCTTGGTTTAATAGGCGACTTCTTGACTACTACACCAAGTTCGTAACCAAGATAAATTCAAGAAGACGATGAATCTTTCACAATCGCTCGCCCCTAATAACTCAGGCGCCAAAGAATCTTTTCCACGACACTTTGATATTCAGTCGTATAAAAAGTTATGGCGGGAGGACGGTTTCTATTCTTTGAAAGTGTTATTTTAATTGTGAAATACTGAGAACGTGGTTTTCTAGAGTTGAGAAACTGGAATATTAAAAAAGACTTCTCACATACTGAGAAATGAATTGCGAAAGAAAAATGTACTTTCGCACTATACGGTTGCAGTTGCGTTTGCGAATGAATGGTACACTTTGTCACGTTCTAGGAAGCTTTGTTATTTTTTATAAAATACAGGCTCTCCGCCCGCGGCTTCGCCCTCGTGTTTTTCCCTCGGAAATATAATTTTCCGGGATGAAAAGTACCCTTTTATTTAATTCGGACTTCTATCTTTACGTCTGCACAATTTCAACACAATCGGTTCAGTAGTTACGGCGTGAAAGTGGAACAAACTAAAAAAAACCGGCCAAGAGCGTGTCGGACACGACCATGAAAGGGTTCCGTAGCTAAAAGATGGCCCGACCGCTTAAGACACCATTTAGTAAGGGCAACTGCACGTCATAAGTTGGTCGAGTTGTATAAAAATAACTATGTATGATACAGAGTTCGCTATAGTTTTCGTTGAAAGTCCTTACTTGGAGGTATACAGGACATTTTTTTCAGAATTATTGTAATAGTATTTCAAAAGTTAAGGGGGGGGGACGCTCTAATTTTAACTTTGTATTAATATATCTCGAGACGATCCACATGGTTTCAATGCAAGTTTTATTGTATTTAAAAATACCTTTTTAACGATACCCCACACGATGGGGTAAGTCGAATTATTTTTTTTTTGAATTTACTTTTCGATGTATGGGAGGGGGGGGGGGTAAAAATAATTATTTTTCGATTATTTTAAAAACCAATTCTTGAATTATCACTATACATCTCTCCACCAATTTTCGTGGCAATCGGTTCAGAAACGGCGGAGAACCAGCCAGGACAGACAGACAGACAGACAGACATGACGAAACTATAAGGGTTCCGTTTTTTGCCATTTGGCTACGGAACCCTAACAAATACAGTCACCTTCCGATTTATAATTTAAAAAAAAATATTTATGAGACTAACCTTCCACTTGCGACTTCGTCCGCTAACTCATGCGAAAGGAGATGGCTCAACACAACACCCATACACAAAAACCCATTCGACAGAATCTTTTTTATGTCCGTTATGATAGGGATATTATATACACATTAAATATATGTAGGTATACAGGTTTTTTTTAAGTACTGCGGGGATTCTGCTAATCATTTTTTTCTTGTTTAATGACGATTAATAAGTGCTTTTATGAAGTCTATTTTAATAAAGAATTTTTGACTTGGTTTATTAGGTAAAAATACACGCTTACACACACAAAAGTTCGTACCTATACTACCTATTGCAAATTTTCAGGAACAAATTTCACTTTGAAATCGAATACCTTCGAACATTACGAGTAGCACACCAAATCGTTCATCAATTAATTAGTCATTAAGTCATTAACCTTTGAAACTCGACTGTCGGACAAACATTTTAATGAAATATTCTCTCCTTAATGTCTTTCATAAAAACTGTAATTAGCATTCCTTCAGTCTGGCATTCTACACCGCAGTGCCAGTCGCCACCTGTTGCAAATGGGTATTTGATTTGATATTTTATTATTTTAACTGCGTCTATAGGCACCGTGCGTAGCGATGACTCTGCCATCTCGTGACTCATATTCAAAACTTTTACGCTAAGTGTCGGTAATTTCTACTGTCAAACCACGGAAAAACACGGTGCCATGTTCTGCCATCTAGTGACTCATATTCGAAAATTTCATGTTAAATGTCAAATTTTACTGTCAAACCACAGAAAAAAATACGGATTTAAGCGCCCTCTATAGTTTTTGCACGGTGCTTAGACCACAATTAATTTCACAAGTATTAACAACTCTTTTATTAAAAAGAAGGCACTTTATAACCATTGAGGTATTACTACGACGTAAAGAGGTGACATGACATCTCGAACAACAATTTTCTTACCCGCATTGTGGTCCATGGACAACAAAGTTGCCGTCTATTTATCTATTTTTGACCATCTTATACTTAATCAAAAAATGCCGTGTTTTATTTTGAAAACATGTACAATCATTCTGAAATGAAAAATAAAGATGGTGGCGTGTTATTTCATAAATAAAGAGTCAAAAATATCATTAAATTATCCGCCCCCTTCCCTCCAAGTTAACACCAAACGCCCCCAATATATTGGTTTGTTTTCGTTAATACGCAAGATGAGGATTTTTAATAAATTGAAATTACACAGTTTATTATTCAATTGACTCCAAAAATAGTGACGTTATAGTTTGCTAATTCCATACAAACTTCATAGTTTGGAATCGTTTTGACAGTTATTAAAAGAAAGTCAAATGACTGGTGGTTTCAACTACCCTACATAATATGTTGATTGAGTGTTGCGTTACTGTGAGGCGAAGTTGAGAATGCGTGTTAGTGCTAGTATAATATTATTTAGTGTAGTGTTATTTCAATTTGTGGTGTCTTGTAACCTACATTTAAATTATGTAATTTGTATTTTGTGCCGTTTTAATAAAGTGAATAAATAATGGGTAGAAATTACGTTAAAAGTGGCGAGGCCGGATCGCAAGAGGTGATGGGTTAAAGAATAAAGGTAAATAATATTTAGCATGTAAAATGCCTAAAAATGAATATACAAATAGCCCTATGGATCTTGGGTGTTAGATCGATACCGCCAACTTCCAATACTCAGCTATTTTGCGGTCCAACCCTTTCAAAGTTAGAGCCAAGAATTGGTTTAATTTTCAACATATTAAGCAAATGCGTTATGAACAATCCCAAGGCAATTTCAATGGTCAATTTATTGTTTCTATGAATTCTACAATTACAAGTCATAATCAAAAGTATTAGGGTCTCTCGACTATATTGTGCATGTATTATACACATAAACCGTCATCTTGAATCACTATCTGATTAAATAAACCGCATGAAAATCGGTTGCGTAGTTTTTAAGCATGTATAGGGACAGACAGAAGAAAACGACTTTGTTTTACATATTATGTGGCATAGACTCGCCCTGAAACTGGCACAAAAATTGAAGCGACGGTCCCTTTTCATCGCAGTGACAGCATGTTGAAACATACGTCATATCAAACATTAATAATGGGTGTCAAAAAAGGTCTAACGAAAACTGAAACCCTATATTCTCCCAATTATTGTGAACATTTTTCTCCACTACACCATGCCTGGGAAATGTACGGTTTCCGAGATATTGACAGCTAAACATTAATTAAAAAAGTCTAGGTTTTTAATAAAATGACTTCTTTTTCACATCACTAAACTTTTCTTCAAAGAAACATGACATCGTTTTTTATTAGTTTTTCCATAAAATAATTTTAAAGTTTACAAACTCCAATGTATCGCAAACACGGCCAACGCACACAAGCGCGCCCGTTCGTGTGGCGCTCACTCATACACGTACGCGCGACCAGCTGATATGCTATTGACCTTAGACCGGAGGGCCACAATCGATCGCCTTAACTCAATCGTGTGCTTCCTAGACAATCGCTAATACCATTGTTAGCTCATCGCTAATCCCCTTGCTAATACCATTGTAAGTTATTTTGTAAAGTAAACATGTTAATTGTAACCTAATGATTAGACTTAATTACACACGATGTTACATTGTTATTATTTATACATATTTCGTCGTGCGTAGCCAGTTGGGAGTGGACGTGTACAAATTTGCCTCCGAAATTAAATATAAAAATCATTATCAGTGCAAACAAAAGTGACCGCTATTAAGTCCTCTAACAAACGATTATTGGGTGCATTAGTGTATTGCAAGAAAATACGTCTTTGCAGCTCGCCTGGCAAGGTCACGGACGATACATGCTAGCGCGGGGACCGCACACCTCACCGCTACGGTAAGATACAGTGACCATAATTGCGGACTCCCTCGCACCCATTGAGCCGTATTGTTTACCTGCGCGTTATTACCTGCCCAACTTAAAAACAAGATGAGCAAGAGTAGTTGCGCGGCTTGCCCCGATGTGATCGACGAGGACAGTTATATGGAATGTAATCGCTGTTCTAAGAAATTTCACCTGTTATGCATTAACATTAAATTATGCGAATTCGAAAATACTACTGAAGATTACAAGCGAAACTGGCTATGTCCAATTTGTCAAACCAAACAACCTAAGAACGATAACTCGTGTGTACCAGTGCGACCTTCTACGCCTACAGGGATGGCAGATATGACTTTTGTTAACACTCGTCGTAAGCTTCAAAATCGTACAGATAGTGACCCGAACTTGCGCTTGTTATCTACCTCGGACACTGGCATGCAAAATATACGCGAAATGATTCGTGATGAGATGCGCGGAGTTATGAAAGACCTAATGTCTGAGTGCATTACTGATTTCAGAAAAACGATTAAATCTCAGTTTTCGGAAATGATGAGCGAAATAAATGAATTTAAAAAATCTTTAGAATTTATGAGCGAGGGCTTTGATAGTATTCGAAATGACCTGACGGCCGCAAAAACAGAAATAGCATTCACAAAAAAGGAAAATGAAACATTAAAATCAGACATACATAAATTAAAGCAGCGCCTCAATGCATTTGATCAGCTTTCTCGCTCATCTAACTTGGAGTTACAATGCGTTCCCGAACGTAAAACTGAGAACTTAGTATCAATTTTAGTAGATATTGGTAAAGCAATCAACTTTAACGTGACTGAGAAAGAAATATTATATTGTTCTCGAACGGCAAAACTCTTACCTGACAGCCCAAGACCTCGTGCTATTTTATACAAATTAAGCTCCCCACGAATCCGAGATTGCCTACTTGCTGCTGTCATCGAGTTCAACAAAAAAAATCCAGAAAACAAACTTAACACGTCCCACCTAGGAATATTATCTACCACATCAAGCCCTATTTACGTTATGGAGAACCTCTCGCCGGAAAACAGGCACCTGCACGCTGCGTCTCGAAAATTAGTCCAAGAAAAAAAATATAAATACGTATGGATACGCGGCGGCAGAGTTTACCTACGAAAAACGGAAACATCTGATGCAATTTTTGTGCGTAACGAAGAAGTGCTCGAGAAGTTGACGCGAGGTTTAGATTAGTTCTTACGTTTAAGGTATAATTGTATTAATGTGTCCACATAAATAGATATTAAAGTACGCTCCTAAATTAAATATATATTTTCAAAATGTTCGTGGCTTGCGCTCTAAGACTAATGATCTATTTATTAACTCGGCTAAATGTGAGTATGATATTATTATCCTTAATGAGACATGGCTTAACAATAGTATAATGGATTCCGAGATTTTCACATGTTACTACAATGTTTATAGGCGCGATCGCGTAACAAACCCCTTACAGCGCAAAAAAAGTGGAGGTGGTGTTTTAATCGCTATTTCAAAACAAATTAAATCTTGTATCCTTAATAATAATGAAAGCTTTTGTGAGGATCTGTGGATTGAGGTGGACGTGGTCATAAATAAAAAAATTGAAAAACTATTGCTATGCACTGTTTATCTCGCACCGCCTGTCTCAAAAGAATGCATTGAACATTTCTGCGATCGCGCTAACTTCATTATCAGTAAATATAATTGGATCTTAATGTGCGGGGACTTTAATCACAGTAGTATTGACTGGATTGGCACGCCAGGATTACCACTAACACCTAAAATAAATTCAAGTTGCAATTCTACAAATGATCTCTTAGAATTTATATCATTTAACAACTTACATCAGGTAAATTATATCACTAATCATAATAACAAAACTTTAGACTTAATTCTTACCAATATAAAAATCAGCGACCTGGTATCCCCACCCGAACCCCTCATTAAAATAGATTCTCACCACCCCGCGTTAGAATTTAAAGCCTCGTCCGATCAATACAAGCATAATCAGTTTGAGTCCAATAAAAATAAATTAAGAAATAACTTTCATAAGGCAGACTATGTTTCTATTGACACTTACCTAGCAAACACTAATTGGTCTGATGAGTTTAGCACATGCAAATCTGTAGACCTGATGGTTGAAAGGTTCTACCAAATACTTAATACAGCAATCCGGAAATTCGTACCTAGTTCGGCAACTGCTTCTAATAACACTCCTGTATGGTATTCCAAAGAACTTAAGCGTTTACTTAAAGAAAAAAATAAGTTTCGTATGCGCTTTAATAAGTATAAAAATCCACTTGATGGCTTATCTTTCAAATCTCTGAAAAAAAGGTGTGATGCTCTAATTAGTAAGTGTTATAATAACTATATAGAAACCATCGAAGCTTCTATCAAATCCGACCCTAAATTTTTCTATACCTACATAAAACAAAAAAAATCTAATAGTGTGTCGTTTCCATCGACAATTGAGTATGACAAAAAAACTGCATCAACAGGTCCTGATATATGTGATGCCTTAGCAGCATTCTTCTCAACCTCCTTTGCTTCGAACGACGTTGACACTCCACTTTCTACCAGCACCGCAAGTGCCCCCAACATTTTGAGTACTATATCTCTTTCTGAAGACCAAGTCCTAAATCGTCTTAAATCCCTAGACCGCGGTAAGGGAGCCGGCTCCGATGGAATACCTGCTATTTTTGCGGTCAACTGTGCTAGCCAGCTGTCTTTGCCTCTCACAACTATTTTTAACGCATCACTTGCATCGGGTACTTTTCCATCGTTCTGGAAATTGGGCCTCATTGTGCCCATTCATAAATCTGGAAACAAAAATGATGCCACAAATTACAGACCTATAACCATATTGCCAGTGTTCGCTAAGTTGTTGGAATCATTATTATGTCCTTATATAACTTGGCACATTAAGAGTGTGCTCTCAGACTCACAACATGGATTTACCTCTGCTCGTTCCACAAGTTCTAATCTAGTAGACTTTGTCGATGAGATCTCCCGCTCTGTAGATACTGGAATACCGGTGGATGTCATTTATACCGATCTATCTAAAGCGTTCGATAAAGTCCCACATGCTATTCTTCTCCATAAATTATCACAATTAGGTTTTTCAGGTACTTTTCTCAAGTGGTGCTCTTCGTATTTATGCAATCGTACATCTAAGGTTGTAGTGGGTGGTTTTGCATCCAACCCATTTCCTAATTTATCAGGCGTACCTCAAGGTTCTCACCTGGGTCCTGTTTTTTTCAATATATTTATGAATGATGTTACGTCTTGCTTTAGATACAGCAAACCGTATCTCTATGCGGACGATCTCAAGTTGATGAGACCAATTATGAACACTCACGATAAAACGCTGCTCCAAGAGGATTTAGACACGTTGGTTCGCTGGTGCGAGCGTAATAAAATGTTATTAAACACTGACAAGTGCTGTTATATCCACTTCACTCGAAAACACAGTGTTATCAAGGGAGCCTATACTATAGCAGGCAAGAGTGTTAGGGAAGTTGAATCTATACGTGACCTCGGTGTGATCCTCGATAAGCAGTTAAACTTCAAGGAACATTATGACCACATAGTAAATAAATCTTTTAAATGCCTTGGTTTTGTTGTCAGAAACACTAAAACATTCAAAAACGAATCAAGCATCATAAAGCTATATGAAAGTCTAGTCAGGTCCCTTCTAGAATACTGCTGTGTAGTTTGGAATCCATGTTATGAAGTCCATTCCAATAAGATTGAACGAGTTCAAAAGAGATTTCTGTACCACCTTTCTTATAAATTCAACTGTTGTAAAAAATTGACCAGCTATCAGGACCGTCTAACATATTTTAAATTAACATCACTCAAAAATCGTCGCAAAATCTTAAACTTATCATTTCTACACAAATTAGCCAATGGAAGTATAAATTGTCCCCAACTGCTGCAGAAACTCAACATAACGATCACGCATAAACTACCACGTCTCTCTAGATACTCATTGTTTAAACCAAATCGAGCAAAAACGAACTTGGGTCTCTTTTCTCCGATGAATAGGCTTCAAGCTGATTACAATGCAGTGAGTAAAAATAATGACATAGATATATTTAGTCTTAGTTTACCTACATTTAAGTATAAATTGCGCACACTGCCATCTAATGAAACGTGATTCTTAGTTAGTAAGGATTCTTAGTTTTCGCTCTTAACTTTTAATTATGTAATAGTATTAAGTTGGTATTTGTACACACATTCTTTTTTTAAGCTAAGGGACGCCTTAAGCTCCCAACTAATTTTGTTTGTGCTTTCCGTGGCAACCTGTAATTAAGACTGCACCAGCTCATGTACCCACTTTCAATTAGTTTATTTAGCTTTTAAGGTGTAAGATCTTGTTGGTTGTCCAAATAAATAAAATAAAATAAAATAAAAAATAAAAAATTATTAAGTAAGATAGCCCGTTTATAAAACATAAACGTTTCGAGTTTAATTTTAGTTCGAGTTCACGGACCTTTAGAAATTAATAAAAACAAGGATATGCTACTAATTTCAATGTAAGTTTTAGTCTCGTACAAAATTTAAATTAAAAATAAAGACCCAGTATTCCCGTTTTCACGGAATGGCGGCGCGAGCGCCCGCCGGCCGGTAGGTAAAGAGTTGTAGGTAAAGCTGGGTTTACACGGGTCGATTTTCGCCGTGCGGCTAGTCGCTTTACAAATCGTCTCACCAAGCCGCATCGCTAGCCCATTTACACTGGTGAATAAAATCGCACGCTACTGTGTCCTTCCCTTCGAAAATGTTGAGAAGAATGTGGCAGGCGATCGCCTACAACTGATCGATTACCTACATGGTCGATTTTAGTCACCAGCCGCGTACGGCCGGTCGCCGCGCGGCTAAAGTCGGATGCTACCCAACTTTGTGGCTTGCGACTTTAGTCACTTGGGACTTAGCCGAATTGACATTTAGACGGTCGATATTCGCCGCGCGACAAAAATCGTGCGGTTTTAGGCACCCATGTAAACCCCGCTTTATAAAGAGCGGCGCGTGCCGAAAGGCCGGCCGGTAGGTATAAAGAACGGAACGGCGCGCGCCGAAAGGGCAGCCGCTCGCGCCGCCGCGCCGCTTGTCGTTCATTCAAATAGGGATCCGCAGTATTATTAAAACCGAAATCAAGGAACTCTTGCAGATTTCAATCATTATTTATTTTGATAGTTTATTCCGAAGCTTTGTGTTACGCAATCTTAGAAGTTGATGATGAGTTTTAGGAATCAAAGTAGGTTTGCTTGAAAAAAATTACAACTTTTTTTATTAATTAAGAAGAAAAGCAACATTAATTTTGATTAAACAGAACAATTTAAAACAACTTCAATTGAATGTTAAAATTAGGAAAAATCATTCAATTTAATTATTAAATTTGCTTGTTATTTTTTTTACTCTTTTCATTTCTTTTTCTCAAAGTACAATGTAATCACTCAGATTATCATCTTATTCTTAAGAAATGCTTTACATAACTACCTTAAAAGTGCTGATTTTCGATTTCACATTTTTGGTCAAAATTGAATACGGAACCGCGTAATGTCTCATGTCGCATGCGCCGCCTGACAGGCTCGCGCACTGCGCATGCGCTTTGTCGGCGAAAGAATAGTGAAAAAATAACGTCTTTTTCGTAATCGTTTAGTTCGGTTTCTTAGGTCATCGAATGAGGTTGTGTTGTGATTTACGCTTATCCGTGATCGTGATTCGAACTGTTCGATTGTGATAGTGTGTACAGTGTAATTGTGAAGAAAGTTAAGATAGCAGTGATGAGTTCATATCGCTACAGTGCCCGCGAATACGTGAACATGGTCTACTGTTACGGTATGGCCCGTGGAAATGCTTCAGAAGCATTGCGTATTTACGGGGCTGAGTAGGTACCCCACCGCCCATCAGCCGGTTGACCCTCGTATTTTCACTCGGGCTGTACAGCGTCTGCTGGACAATCAACCGATTGTGCCAGGCCAAGTAGTAGGGCGCGGAGCGATACCACCTGCTGCAGAAGAGGCCGTTTTGGAGATGGTGCGGCAAAATCCACGATTGGGCGTCCGAACCGCAGCCAGAGTATTGCGGAGTAAGCGGGGTCATCACTCGATTTCTTCTTGTGGGGTTTTGTCAAGGACAGGTTTTTGATAGTCCTTGCCAGAACAGTGCCGAAATGCGGCAAAAAATTATTGACGTGTTTGACGATCTTAAACGGCGTTCAGTGCGTGAGGGAATCCTGGACCGGGTGCACCAGAGTACAGTGTACCGAGCCCGTCTATGCCTGCAGCTGGAAGGTCGCCAGATCGAGCCACACCTCATCAGCTTGGAGAGGCCTGCTTTTGAGTACAGTGACGAGGAGTAGGTAAGTACTTAGCTGTTAATTTATTTGTTTTAAGTAAATCTTTTTGACTCGTTTCGATATCTGTTTTTGTTGGCAATTTTGTAGGTAAATCGTAATGGCGGCCCGACTCCTCGAACTCGAATACACACACACACACATGCATGCGCATTGTGGCGCGCGTACATTGCTGGCAATTAAATTGAGATTTTTTTTAATGCCTAAAAATGAAAACGATTTCCCAGGTTTGGTTTTCCTTGTAATCAACTTAGATTTAAGTCTACTGTGCATAGTCCAAGGGATAGTGATACCTTTTTTTACACCTTGTATAATGCCACAGGATTTAAATCTATGCTATGTAGCAATACAATAAGGGTGAACTCTGAATGTGCCTGTAGTGTACACGTTATTCCACTTGACTGTACCTTTCACATTAGTACATTTCCACCTCCACAAAAGGGCAACCCTACTCCAGAACTATCCAATATAGTCCTATATTCATCAACGTCCAAATGAAATAAGAAACGAATCGGAATATTAACCCTTGGGATAACCCTGCCCTCTGAAGCGTGGGACGGACGATTACTTATCTCTAAATTATCTGTCTTGAGAAGGTTCTCGAAGGAATTCGTTACCGAGACACGTGTCTTGATTTTTTTTATTTCGTGATATTTACAAGTTGATATAGGCAAAGGATTTTTATTCAGCCATTTTCTTTTGTTTTTTTCTGTCATGGCAGCAATGGAACTACGAATATTCCAGGTATATAAACGTCCATTTTTTTTAAATTTTAAGTCATTGTTTGTTCATTGATTTTTATACATCCAATTTAAAGTGGTTACTATAATTTTTTAACTATCTTAGCATCTGTCGAATTTATTTAACGTTCAAGAGAGTGCCCGACCCGTGAATCGAATCCAGGACCTTGAGATCACGGCCCGGTATTTAAACCACTAGACCATCGAGGCGTTCATATCCCATGTATACCTGAAATAAATCTTCTCTTTCTTTGTAGACTTTAACGAGTAGAACGGAAAATGGATGACTATTTGCACAAAGAAATTGATTTCGACTTTGTACTAGAAGCTTGTGTTTTTATTTCTATATTGAAAGTACATAGTTATGTTAGTTCAGTATACAATGTTGTGGTCAATGGTTCTGCACTAGGGATGTTATGGATATGACATTTCGGATACGGATTGGATAGATCATAAGTTTTACTAACAACATGAGTCTTCGATACATGGAAATAAATCAATTCGTTCATTTATTAATTCATTCATAGTATTGATTATTATACCGAATACGGATTTTTTTTCGGATTATCGGTTTCTTTCGGATTTGTTTCGGTTACGAATAATGATTTTTAAGGAATTTCAAAACGAAAGAACCTAAAAATAGGTAATAAAGTGGATTCTAACGGCGCCTCAGCGGCCGGCTGATCTAAATAAATTACAATTACGTGTCTCAATTGGGCTTAGCACCTATCCGCTATATTCGGAATCGGATTCCGCTACGGATATTTTTTTATCGGTTATCCGATAGTTTCGGTTACGGTTACGGAGCTCCTAACATCACTGCTCTGCGGTCATACAATAAACTTTAATGCATGCAGGAGCAAAGAAATTAGTCTGGCATCCGAGACTATCGAGTGCAGTTGAAACTCAATTACTTAGAGCTCAAGAAAGGGACTTTTAAAAGTAAGTTCTAAGAGGAACTTTCTATTTTCCAATAGTTACCTTGTGAGGTGGCAATTGCGGCTAGAACGGCTTTTAATACCATCTTGAAAGGTGGCAGTTTCCAGTTTAATTACGTCTGTATTTCATCTATACAAATATAATAAAGCTGAAGAGTTTATTTGTTTGTTTGTTCGTTTGAACGCGCTAAACACTACTTGTTCGGTTTGAATAAATATTTTTGCGTTGGATAGTCCATTAGTCGAGGAAGGCTTTATTTAAGTAGTATAACTAACTCTATGTGTGTGGAAACCGAATTCCACGCGGACGGATTTGTGGACGGCCGTTAGTCATACTTATCACTACATAGTATAAAACAAAGTCGCTTTTTCTGTCCCTATGTGTGTTGTATGTCCCTATGAACGCTTAAATCTTTAAAACTACGCAACGGATTTTGATGCGGTTTTCTTTAATAGATAGAGTAACTCATGAGGAAGGTTTTTATGTATAATATCATCCATTAAATAGTGGACAAGTACCACGGGCGAAGCCGGGGCGGGCCGCTAGTAATATTATAAATGTGAATGTTTTTACTTGGGATGTTTGTCCGTCACGCTGAAACTACTGAATGGATTTTGATGAAATTTAGTACACAGGCAGGTTATGGGCTGAAGAAGGTGATAAGATTATTATTATTATTCTGATTAATTGCTCACATGGGATAAACCAAATCCACGCGAGCGAAGACGCGGGCGGCCGCTAGTATGAAAATAAAGGTAATCTTGTTTTCCTATTGAGGGATCAAACTCGCGACGTCTCGGTTCAAACAATCAATTACTTAACCGTAACAAAACAGGCTGTCAAATATAAAGTGATAAATATTTTGTTTACCTACAGTCGCGTGATATCTTAGACGTTCGTAATTAAACGTTGGCGGTAATGAAAACAGACAGATTAATTCCAACTAACCAGTATAAGTAGACCTCTGGGGTTTCTCAAGGACTTGTTGTACTTGACCGCAGATTGGCTTCAGAATGTCAGCCATGGTGAGTTGTGTAGGTATCTATGTATGTATGTTCGAAAACAAAGAGTTTTGGACTTTGGACCTCGATAAAGTCAATTGTATTTTACGGCTTATCCTAAAATGAATAATCATTCTGCATCACAATTACAAGGTCAGTCAGACAATTTCTGGATCATATTCGGAGACATATGGCTTAACGTGGTTTCCGATGCAAGGCATCATCATTCTCATTAGACAATCTGGAGATTTAAGCTTGCAATGTCCTAACCAAACTGAAAAAAAAAACAAACAGAACAAAGTGAAAGTGTTCCTCGCGGAATTTAAACCAACTACCTTCCTGGTTTTAGAGCTCAGCGTTACCAAGGAGGCAGAATAGCCAAGTACCTCATCCTATATTCTTCTGGTTGGAATAAGGGTTCATTCTGCGTCAACCAAGTATCAAGACACCTTGGATCATATTGTTTTGGGAAGTGTGAGGGATCTTCCTAAAATGGTTTGTGCATCTACCAGCAAAGAAGACACCTCATTTCATATTCCTTTTCTTAGTGTTAGGGGTCTACCTAAAATGGACACAGGATTGTGAAACACCGCAACAAGTGTTAGGGACTTGACGATAATCACGTCAAAGGCACGTTTAAGATGTTTTGAGACGCCGTCTAAGGATTAGTCAGCTGAAATTTGTAGACTCAACTCCTTATCTTAATGAGTGTTCTTTTAAGTGAAGCGACGCTTGCTTGGATAATTGTGACGGAC
Organism: Nomophila noctuella; assembly: GCA_958496325.1. NCBI lineage: Eukaryota > Metazoa > Arthropoda > Insecta > Lepidoptera > Crambidae > Nomophila > Nomophila noctuella. The sequence continues at coordinate 6,915,532 of OY292506.1, read as the reverse complement.
GGAATAATTCCGTTGGGGTTTTTGTCTTTTGCGCGTTTTTATCAAGGATAAGAAACCCGGTTCCTCCCTTCACAAGGGAGAGAAATAAACCACTGGGGTTAAGTGGTTAGTGGGAATGTTCCGAGCCCCACACATGGCTGCAGGTCTAGCTCACCTACAGTTATGGCTCGTAAATGAATGAATGATCTGCATAAAAACAAGGGCAGATGGCAGGTGCCATTGGCTTATTGGGTAAAGTGGAGAGGCCTATGCCCACCAGACTGTCATAGGTTATGATGATAATGTAGGTCTACGTCTTTGACATCTTTATGATTAAAAGGGAAACATCACTGATTTTGTAACATTCAAAAGTCCAAAGTCCGAAAATTTATATCGTGAAATGTTTCGGAAACACTAAAAGACTGCTTAATTTTCTTGAAGTTCTAGAATGTCAAATAAATCCAAGAAACCAAAGTATTAGAACCTAGACCAAAAACGTTGCATCCTTTAAGCTTCTATTTCACTTCTGAATCTAAAACCTAAAGGTAAAAAGTCTGAAGCACTAAATTAACAGGTACGCCGCCGAAGTCCGGATATTGCGATAAAACCAGGAAACGACTCTCCCTCGGGGTTACAATAAATTGTGGGTTTTTTGTTCTGTTTGAGTATCGAGTGGACTTTACCGATGAGATTGCAGTAATGGTTTTTCTACTCGAGAGTTTTAGATAACCTTTTTAAGCCTTTATAAAAGTTTTATAAATTATTGTTTTGTTTTCCGGGAAAAGCGGTTTCAAGAGCTATATTGTTGAAGGGCATGGGGTTTTAAATGTATCGTCAAAAATTAAGTGATCTTTTAACAACATAAGTCACAGCTCAACACTCAGCGCAGACCATTTTGGTACATTATAAACATAATGTAGTTTTCTTTTAATAGTCCAGTAATTTTAGCAATTTTGATCCACCATCTGCGGAATAATTCCTAGTGAGCTGAATTTTTGTATACACCTGTATTATAATATTGTAATGATGATGTGAAAAATCGACATTGATATCGTGCCGGCTAAAAAAGTTATAGGGGTCCAAACGTCACGAAAATCAGTTTTTCGCAAATATCTCGCGATCTATTGCTCAGAGGTCAATAATGGTTTCATAAAAGTTGTTCGTCGTAAAATTGTGTACAAAAAAGGTTTCTTGCAATTTTCTGTAGAATTAACCGTTTTTGAAAGAGAGACTAGAATGCACTCACATATGGTATTGTATATCGTACGCCGCATACCGAGGCATAAACCCTATTGTTTATTTTTCCCCTTTTTTGTTTGTGTGTTTTTTGTTAGAATGATGTTCTACATATAGGAATATAAAGGACTTGTAATACTAGTACAGTAAGGAAAATAGGAATATCAGCTATAAAAAACTAAGTGGCAATTTTTTTTGTCACTTGATAACTCAAGAACGGGCTCACCGATCCAAACCAAATTTTCAGGGTTTGTACAGACTATTTAGTAGATGTTTTATGTGAAGTTTGTACAAAATCGGTCGTTCTTTTTATACGTAGCGAAGCACGTACCGGGACACTATTACTAGTGTAGTATCATTACTGATATAGATATGCTATGTCCAGTGACGTTTGGACCCCTATAACTTTTTTAGCCGGCACGATATCAATGTCGATTTTTCACATCATCATTAAAATATCATAACAAAGGTGTAAACAAAAATTCAGCTCACTAGGAATTATTCCGCAGATAAATAAATAAATAATAAATAAATATTTCACAACATCACATACATTAATCTGACCCCGTGTTAAGTAGCTTAAGCACTTGTGTTACGGACATCAGAATCAACAGTGGTATTACAAATATACTTAAATAGATACATATAACACCCAGACCAGGACAAACAGACATGTTCATGCACACAAATGTTTGTCCTGTGCGGGGATCGAACCCGCGACCTCTTAAATAGATAAAATCTAAAATTCCTGGACTATTAATTGTTATTGTAATTTTTAGATGCGAAAGTTTGTTTATGTATTTATTTCTTAGCTGTGTTTGTTTTACATTCTAAAGTCAAAAATCAACTCGAAACAGAAATTCTTGCAAGTTCATGTTCAAACTAACAAGTCCCTGTTTATTTCACTTCTCGACACATTCTTTCACAAAGAATTCCCAAATGAGAGCATTGTTGGCAAAATCCGTTTGTGCTGCGTTTACTTCTAAAAGACATGGCCACTAACTACTCTTAATTCTTAATATTTGAATCAGCTACAAACTGAAATTTTCATTCATGCTAGGATTAAAATTAGTCCGTTATTCAACTTAATAAGTCTCTTTTCCACAAATTGTCGCGAAATGTTCCATAATTAATCAACAGTTCCCGGACTAGTTATAAACAGGAATAAGCTTCTAATGCTTAATGTTTTATTCAGCTGAAAACTGCAATTTCCATTCATACTCGTGTTCAAATTAGTTCTCGTTCTCACTATTTGCTTCGACACAAACTTCAGTGAATGTCATGTTAACTCTGTACTCCGGCACTATACGAGAAGTTGCTTCACTAAAGCACTTTGATGAGTGTAAACAGTAATTTGCTACGATTATATCCTACTACTATTATAGTATGGATGTTTGTTACTCTTTCACGTAAAAACTACTGAATGGATTCGAATGAAACTTTACCACAATATAGCTTATACATCAGAATAACACATAGGATATTGGAAATCGAAATCCACGCGGACGGAGTCGCGGGCGGCCGCTTTAATAATATATGTCGTGGCCATATCGCTGAATTAAACATTTCATGAAATGGCCAAATCAGTTTGATCAGATCGTGAAATCGTCTACATTTCTTTGAGACGGAAAACTTAAGTGATTGATTTAGGTTACGGTTTTTTTGTAAACCCTGAAAACTTCCCCTTTTCACATTATTGGGTGGATGCAATAATTATTATTCTGAAATATACACGATTTCACGATCTGGTCAAAGATAAGTAGTAAGTTAAGAATTTCATGAAATGTTCAATTCAACGATATGGCCACAACATATACACTATTCATGAGTGGTACCGTTGATTAAGTGGTAAACGACTGGCCGGAGGATACTTTCATTGGAATTTCAGGAGGCTCTGACTAAAATACAGACCTATTTTAGACTTGACGGTATTTCTCAATTGGCGTGACCTCAGTTTGTTGAAGTGTAAGAGTTGTCTATAGTCGTGTCCGATTGCTGTACCAACTGAATATAAGAATTAGGGAATAGGAAGTTCACATGTGCTTGCGCATTTACTAAATCCTGCGTACCTAGCGCCTGAGGGGTATTAATGCTAAATACTTAATGCAGGAGACTATTACGCATGATGCTGAAGATCGTGCGAAGTGGAGGAGAAGGAGCAGGAAAGCGGACCCTGGACTCCAAGGCAATGGCCGAGGATGCGACCGGGACAAGCGCTAGGATGATGATGATGATGATGCTTAATGCAAGAGACTGCAGACTGCAGCTTTCAATTATGCTAGTTTTCCCACTATTCTCTTTGACACGAACTTTAGTGAATGTCATGTTTACTCCGCACTCCGGCACTATACGAGCAGCTGCTTCGTTAAAGCACTTTGGTGAGTGTAAACAGAAATTGCGATACACGATTCATGAGGTGTACCGAGACACTAGTTTGATTAAGTGGTAAACGACTGGCCGGCGGACATATTCATTGGAATTTCAGGAGGCTCTGACTAAAATACGGACCTATTTTGGGCGTGACGGTATTTCTCAATTGGCGTGAGCTCGGTTTGTAGAAGTTCAGGGTCGTGTAAAGTCGTGTTAGATTGCCGTCCCAACTGACAGAGAGTTATTTTTTTTTTTATTAAATAAATAAATAAATAAATAAATATCTCTGGACATTATTCACACAGCGCCATCTAGCCCCAAACTAAGCATTAGCTTGTGATATGGGTGCCAGGCAACGGATAAACATTACTTATATACTTTTTTTGTAAATACATACATATTATACATAGAAACACCCAGACCGATACAAACAGACATGTTCATGCACACAAATGTTTGTACCGTGCGGGGATCGAACCCGCGACCTTTGGTGTAGTAGCCGACTTCTCGACCATTACACCAAACGGCTCGTCACTCAAATTTCAAATTAATTCAAATACCTATTGAAATACAACACTAGTTAAACTAATAAACTGAGCTGCCAACCCTATAGATATAATACAGCGTAACTTCAACTCATAACCGGGAGATAATCCGCCGGATATCAGCCGTGTTGTAACTTGTTCAACATATTGTGTTTCCAACATGTTGGACATGTCGTCGATGTCTATTGTTGGATGTTTCAAAGTCATTCTACATTATGAGTTTGTATTTGAGTTTTATCATGGTATTTATAACAAAGGGAAAATGATCTGGTGTATTTTTAGAATTCAGAAGAAGATGGAAATTTATGGACGGGCCCGTTAGTCTAGTGGTCACAGACCCTGGTTGCAAACTAAGGGTCACGGGTTCGAATCCCGCTAGGGAAAAATGTTTGTGTCATGGACATCGACATTTGTACTCGAGTCATGGATGTTTATAAAAGTATTTAAGTATATCTATCCGTTCCCTAGCGTCCATAGTACAATCTTCGGGCTTAGTGTATAGTAGGGCTAGGCAATTGGTGTGTTAGTCCAAGGAATTTACCCAAGGCCTAATTATCCTACTACTATTATAAAGGCGAAAGTTTGTATGTGTGGATGTATGGATGTATGGATGTTTGTTACTCTTTCACGTAAAAACTACTGAATGGATTTGAATGAAACTTTACCACAATATAGCTTATACATCAAAATAACACATAGGATATTGTAAATCGAAATCCACGCGGACGGAGTCGCGGGCGGCCGCTAGTAATTGAATATTTATGGTTATAATCAAATAGATACTCATTCTTGGCTAACATTATTGTTTAGCTCCCTGTGATAACAATGATATCTCTAATTACATTCAAATTTCAACCTTAATCGAACAGGATAAAAAGCCATTATAATGGTAAAATATTTCGAAGGAATCTTCAATATTCAGTCACAATACCTTTAAGGGTAAAAATAACTTTCAGTTGGCAACCGGAGACTTCTTTACCCCAGATTTATGCGCAGTCAAGGTTATAAATAGCTCTCCCAATTTATTGTGGTAGCATATTACCAGTACTATGAAGAGAGTGAATTTCGGTAAAGTTTAGCAGCTGAAATGGGAGCTTTTAGTACCTACTTGTATTTGTACTAACTTACTTTTTGTTGAGGAATATTGAGTTTTCGGCTGGTTGTCCCATCTAATCATTGATCGATTGAATATCGATCGCTCGATCGATCGAGGGAAAAAACGAATTGCAAAAACAAGTGAACTAGTGATCGATTGAATATCGATTTCAATCGATCGTAGGAATCATCGAACTGCAAAAACAAGTGAACGTATGGTGGTATGGTGGCGTATGTATTTAACTTACGCCACCGCTACAATGGAATATAGAATGGAATGTAGAATGATGTCTACATAATGCTTATGTAGACATCATTCTACAAAGCATTACTAAAGTTAAGAATAAGCAATTAATTTTTTGCTCCTAGTCCTTGGTTTTTCGGTGTTTGGGTCAACATTCTAACATTTGAGCATGCATGGGCCAACCAGGAAGTGAAATTGTATTAATATTTTTTTTCTCATTGTCCTCAGGATGTGGTGCGTGTGGCGAGCATGGGGCGTGGTTTGGTGCGTGGTGTGGTGCGCGGGCGCCGTGGTCGCGCAGCGCATCGACCAGGAGACGCTGTTGTCCCCTCGGCCAGCGCGCGTCCGCGACCGCGAAGTGGGGAAGCCTGATGAACCGACGTGCGACCAACTGAAGGCTATGTGGAGGTAACTAATTCATTTATTCTCAATATGGCGGTGACCGGAAGATGCTGCTGTGCCCCCACGACGTGGAAAAGACCGACGAGTCGACCTGCAACCAGCTGAAGGCAATGTGGAGGTAACTAGATCATTGTGATTGTCGATTGGAAAAGTGAGTACATTCCGGTTCTAGTGAAAAGCAGCAAGATTCTGAAATTATTGGCAGATTTATGAGACCAGCTGAAGGCAATGTGGAGGTGAATGCGGTCATCTGACCACGGAATAGTGCGTGGTGGTGACAAGGAGTCGCCTCTATCTCCCCTAAGACCGATGAGACGACATGCGACCAGCTGAAGGCTATGTGGAGGTGAGTGTGGCCACTGACCACGGAATGGTGCGTGGTGGAGACCAGGAGACGCTGTTGTCCCCTCGGCCTGCGCGCGTCCGCGACCGCGAAGTGGGGAAGCCTGACGAGCCGACGTGCGACCAGCTGAAGGCAATGTGGAGGTGAGTGTGTCATCTGACCACGGAATAGTGCGTGGTGGTGGTCAGGAGATGCTGCTGTGCCCCCGTGTCGTAGGCAAGCCTGACGAACTGACCACGGAATAGTGCGTGGTGGCGACTAGAAGACGTTGCTGTGCCCCTGTGACGTGGGGAAGCCTGACGAGTCGACCTGCGACCAGCTGAAGGCCATGTGGAGGTGAGTGTGGCTACTGACCACGGAATAGTACGTGGTGGTGACTAGGAAACGCCTCTGTCTCTCTTAAGACCGATGAGCCGACCTGTGACAAGCTAAAAGCTATATTGAGGTGAGCATTGAGCATGTCCCCTGACCACAGAATAGTGCGTGGTGGTGACCAGGAGAGGCTGTTGTACCCCCACGACGTGAGCAAGCCTGACGAGTCGACCTGCGACATGCTGAAGGCTATGTGGAGGTATGCGTGGCCTCTGCCTACGGAGTAGTACGTGGTGGTGACCAGAAGACGCTGCTGTCGCCTCGGCCTGCGCACGTCCGCGACTGCGAAGTGGGAATATACAAAAAATAATGACTCATTTCTAGAGACCGGATTTTACATATCAATGAGAAAATTCAGTAGAGTTCAGTAAATGTACCATTACTAGAAGAGAACTACATAATGTACTTAGTGTACATTGCGAATAGCCATAATGGGAAACTAAGACATATTGCATGTCGCGGGTATAATGACACCCCGGCACATGCTTTAATGGGTACTACAAGAGCCGGTACAACAAGGTACAGTGTATTCTAGGCTATTACGGAGTACTTAAGCTGCTTTTCCTGAGTGCGTTTGTTAGCGTAAAGGTTTTGCTAGGTATTATTATATCATGCCGCTTGCACCCGGGGTTAGATTCATAATATAAGTAGGTACATCACACAAAATAAAAAAAATCGTCAATGCCATTTGGCCTCAAACTCCAAACAAGGCAAAACTACCGCATACGTAAATAAATAACATAATGCCACATGAACTTAAGCAAAAACAATCCTTTGAACAATCGTATTAAAAAAATTGTTGCCCACTATTCCATACCGTAAGGTAAGTCGCTGTTTCACTTAGGATATTGGCCCTAACAAATGACGAAGTGTTCACAAAGGAATGTTCCATTAACATAACATTGTTTTGTTTTGAAAATAAATCACCTACATTGTTATTTTCGTAAATATTTCCTCATTACAGATAAGATCGATTTTGTGATTGGCATTTCTTAGAAAATACTCTTTTGTCGGCGGATTTACACCCCCATGGTTTGGAAAATAATATTCCTACACATAATTTACTCTTATTCGCTGAAGCTATTATGAGCAGCATAAGAGAAGTGAGAAGATTCTACATCCACATAGAACTCATTTTTTTCAAAATAAAATTTAACCAATGCTACTCAGGGCTAATGTACGAGTATGTAGCTTACGAAAGGTCAAAGAATTTAAACCGGCCCAGTAGAATTTAAGCCAATTCATTATAAACAAACAAACAAAGTTTTACTCTTCAAAGTATTAGTAAGATGAAAAAATACTTTACGAGTCAGGTACATGAACAGTAATTATTTTTCATAATGTGTTCTAATGGTTTTATAATTAACTAAGAAATTCATTTTCATGAGAGCATTTTACCATTACTAATGGTAATAAGCAAAGGCACAAGCGCATTCCTTCCTTAAAAGATTGGCGGACACTATTGTATTCGAATAAAATCACCTAAAATCCTTACATTTAAAAAGTAATTAAAACACAAATAAAGCAGGCATGTTCAGTAATCAACATGGGAATGTACCCTTGACCTCCGGACGAGGGTTGGTTGTCACATTCATTACATTGATGTGGCTCGTACCGACATTGTACTAAACTGTGAAGCAGTGAGACAACTGCACAGAGGTTTTATATGCGACTCCGTCCGCGTGGTATTCGGATACCGCACTCAAAGTGTTATACTATAATATCTTTTGAGATTAGCGCGTCCAAACAAACAAAAACATATTCTTCAGCTTTATCATATTACCTGCGATGTCGCTTACTGTGTGCTTTTATCACATTTCAGGGATAAAAGTACCTTATGTTTACCGGTAAATTATGTAATTACTATCCCCGGGGATAGTGTAGCTAGCCAACAGTAAAATAATTATTGAAATCGGTATATCCAAAAATATTTTAAAATATTTCCTCTTTAAATTATTGAGTGAAGATGTAGAAGTAAATTAGTGGCCGCCCGCGTTTCCATCCGGCAGGTGACGGTATAGTGCTGAATCTTATTTTTAATGTTCAAATGACCCATAAATTTTTCAACACACACAAACAAAAAAATATAGATTTCAATTTTTACAGTTAGATATATATTTTTTCTTGCTGTCATTTGATTTTAGGGTTCCGTACCTCAAAAGGAAAAAACGGAACCCTTATAGGATCACTTTGTTGTCCGTCTGTCCGTCCGTCCGTCCGTCCGTCCGTCTGTCAAGACCCTTTTTCTCAGGAACGCGTGGAGGTATGAAGCTGAAATTTATATCAATTACTCAGGTCTACTGTCCCTTGAAGCTGTGAAAAAATCAAACTTCTAAGCCAACGCAATCAAAAGATACAGCCGTTTATGCCGCAAATTTTCGACACTTGCAAGGGAATCAAAACCTACAGGGTGCTTCCCGTGAACTCAGAATCTTGAAATTTGGTACGAAGCAACGTCTTATAGCATAGATAAAGTAAAAATTACGAAAACCATAAATTTTTAGTTACTTCACATAATTTTTTTTTTAAATAATTTTAAACTTACTACCCATTTCCTCATAAACGCGTAGAGGTATTAAATTGAAATTCATACCAAATACTCAGGTCTATAATACCTTTAAGCTGTAACAAAATCAAACTTCTATGTCAACGCAATCAAAAGAAACAGCAATTTAAGCTGCATATTTTGAAACTCGCAAGTACTCGCAAGGGAATCAAAACCTAAAGGGTACTTCTAATCGACCTAGAATCTTGAAATTTGGCATGAAGCAAGGTTTTATAGCACACATAAAGGAAAAATTCCGAAAACCTTAAATTTTTTGTTACATTACAAAATATATATTTATTTTTTTTAAAATATAAACTTATTAATTTTTTCCTCATGAACGCGTAGAGCAAGAGCTATCAAGTTGAAATTCATATCAAATACTTAGATCTGATTGCCTTTAACCCGTTAAAAAAAAAATTCTAAGTCAACGCAAAAACGCAAAACTTTAAAGAAATCTTTGTCTTAAATTTATGCTCCTCCATCTTTCCCCATTGTAATGTTATGAATTTCATTTTGCAATAAAAATACCATAGTTATGACTCGATTGTCGTAATGAACGAACTTTGTAAACCTTGCAGGTTTGTACGGAACCCTCTGTGCGCGAGTCCGACTCGCACTTGGCCGGTTTTTTTAATATTTGTTACTTTACTACGCTTGAAAGTCCTGTGTCTCCAACAAAGTGTCGCAATGTGTGTAATTAGTGCAAGGGATTCTAGCACGTACCACTACGTGATACAGACGAAACGGTACGACGAGAATGCTTATTGAAATCGTCTGAATTAATAACAACTTGTAATATGTCCTTTAAAAGTACGTGATGAAAATGGCGAAGAAATTTTTCAAAAGGATATATGAGTTATTTTTTGTAAAAAACCAGCCAAGTGCAAGTCGGAGTCGCGCACCGAGGGTTTTGTACAAATCGTAATAAATTGCGGAGTGTGATTGATATGGGTTGTTGTTCATTCGTCACAAAGTAAATTCGTCACGAAAAAAAGTATGTGTAAATTCGTCACAGTTGCACATTTTCTTGATTTAATTATTTTGGTTGTTGTAAGTTCGTCACATTCATATATTCAGTACAGACAGCAGAAAAATCAAACAAGAAGTAGAATAAAAAAATATTTATTTTTCATCACCATAGCACTTTCTTTCAATTTAACCTTACCACTACTTAAAAAAATACAGTTTAAATTAGCTGACTTGCCAAGTAATATAAATAATTAAAGCACAGTAATCATTACCTACATGTCTTTAAATTCAAACTTAAATCTACATAAAAATCACAGTTTTAAAGTGGCTGATTTGCCAAGTTATATAAATTTTGAATCACAGTTATCATTACCTACATATCTTTAAATCCAAACTTAAATCTACATAAAAGTCACAGTTTTAAAGTGGCTGATTTGCCAAGTTTGAATTGTAAAGTTTTTAGATGTCTTGACCGATACGGTTAGAAAGAGATAGATATAGCAAGCGAGCGAGAAAGAGAAATGTAGGCTTTCTGTTAGTTCCTTTTTTTTAATTTAATTTAATAATATATAACGACTCATCCGTAGAACAAAGTCCGATCTGCAGGAATGCTAGTTTTCAGTAGAGGGCAAAGAAGTTTTAGATCTTTGTTTTCGGGCTGCGATCAAAAACGGTAAGACGTATCATTTTGAATTTTAGATATGTTTATATAGCGCAATAGCGTAATTAAATGCTCTTTAGTGTATATTTCTATTGCTTTTATTTCACGAAATAGTGAGTTCCATATCAACATCGGACATTTTCTAGCGGAAGACCGGGAGTCCTTGGTGAACATAACACGTTGTTTTACGGAGACGTCCGAATTAAGTGCCGTTCTATATGAACTTGGGGCGTTTTTTGATTGAATAATTTATCACTTTAAAGTCCTATGTGAATACTTATCTGTTTTGAAATGTGTTTTTTGTAATGTTAGCCATAACATAACATAACACAATCTTTTATTCGGGCTTACACAAGGTTTATTCGTTAAAAAAACCGAATTAGGAACTTTATGAAGCCCGGTGACCTGCTTGGTGTAGTGCTCAAGAGGTTGGGTTGGGTTCGATCCCAAGATTTGTTGGCATGAACATGTATCCATTTAAGTGTATGTATTTGTATAAATAAAATATATTTAAGCATGTCTTTCAGTTCCCTAGCTTGCCATGGTACAAGCTTCGGGCTTAGTTTGCTGCTAGGCAATTGGCGTTTTCAAACCCATTAGGCAAGGATCTTCACAGAAATCAACTCCGTCTATTTATTTATTGCCAACTAAATGGTGATTTTTCATTTGGTATGAAAAATCACCATTCAGTTTGAAGATTTAAAAGTTCCACATCACAAATATTTCCCGGTTAATATGGAACTGTCAGTACCAACTCTTCCAAATATCCTTGCCTAATAATACCTATTCAGTCTGTGATAGTTAATTCTGGCGATATATTATGGAGAAAGTTTCTTTGTGATTTGTTCGTCGTCATTTAGCACCTCTAATTAACTAGAAAACCATTTAAGTAGAAAACCCGTGGCCCCTAAAACCAATAGAAAAATGCAGAGACGCCCTAAGTAATGAACAGACCGTAAGCGCAAATGGTTCAAGAAACATAACGAAATAATCGAAAAAACGATGGGACCATCTTACAATGTCGTTAGTCGTTACAAATCTTCTTCTTCTTCCTAGCGTTTATCCCGTTAGTCGTTACAAATGATCCAATTAAATATTTCACCAACAGTACTTGGTACAGTAAATTTTTGGCAACTGGGAGATCGAGTTAAGCTATGGGATATCATCATCAAGTTTTCAGATAAAATCAAAAAGAAAATATTACAAAGTATTATGGTCACAGGCACCAACCAATCTCACTGCGAGAACATTGAAGTATGTGAAACAATATTTATTACACTTAAGTTTATATACTTTTGCCGTAACAGCTTGTATCTTAAAGAATGTGTGAAATACAAAGGAGGTCAGCGTACAAATAATAAGATACATTTATAAAGCACTTCCATCGTACTTCTTCCACGCAGTCTTTAAGATACGAGCTAAAACGGCAAGATATTGAAACATTGTTTGATATACTTATATTTTCTCTCAAAAAGATTCCTTAAAGCCTGTTTATTTATAAATTTTTATCAAATAACTTCATGATGCAGTTTCTTTCCACAAAAACAGAAACAGTCTAGGCGCTGTTGGTGAGATATTGTATCGAATCATTTGTAACAATAAATGGCATTTTCTACACGGTCCCATCGCTATTTTGACTTTTTCATAACATTTGTCTTGCCTAGGTTTTTAAATCACTTGCGTTTAAGGTCTGTCCATTCTTTATTAGTCTCTGCCTTTTTCTAGTGGTTTTAGGAGCCACGGAGCTACTGCTTCAATACGAAGACAGAGGTGAATTTAGTGGTGCCTAATGACGAAGAACAAGACAAAGAGAAACAGTCTCTATGATAAGGGCAGAATAAACTATCACAGACAGAATGGATGCCCATTGCTATGCCTAATCCTAGTAGGAGAGGATCTAGGAGTTAGTACTGACAGTTCCATATAAACCAGGGTAGATCTGTGGTACAAAATATGTTAATCCTAAAACTGAATGAATGGTGAATTTTCATAATTTGATGGCACTTCTAAGGAAAACGTAAGTTGATTGCTGTAATGATCCACACCTAGTGTGCCAGGTATGGCGTTGGATATTAAGCTGTAGCAGGAAATTTTCTCGGTCTCGTCATGGCCATCCAGATTTTTTTCCATTCTATCAGCTCATTATTTAACACTAGCGGCCGCCCGCGACTCCGTCCGCGTGGTTTTCGATTTCCAATATCCTATGTGTTATTCTGATGTATAAGCTATATTGTGGTAGTTTCATTCAAATCCATTCAGTAGTTTTTACGTGAAAGAGTAACAAACATCCATACATCCATATATACAAACTTTCGCCTTTATAATAGTAGTAGGATTACAACGAGACTAAACGCGATATTATTTTCGCTTGTGACCACGCCACGGTTGTAGCATCACAGCCGAAACGTCAAGCAGAAAGTACTCAGTAATATATAAAAATAATATCGCGTTTAGTCCCGTTGTAATGTTAAATAATTAAAACGCAACGCGAAAGTATAAAGTTATATATCCTCAGCTGATTTTTCTTCATCAGTAGGTAGGCAAAGGTGACTATGGTGGAGTCAAGTTTTAACAAAATTCTCAATAAAAATAATAGAAAATGTATTATTACTAATAAGGCAAGACTATATACCTGCCTAGCAATTCATTACACAATGTTTAATTCAAATATTTGAATAATTGAGGATTTTTTTAATTGAACAACGTCTTATCTTATTCCGTTCTTCCAGTAATAACGTCCCATTTTACCATCGGACTAACAAATCGTCTCATTGATTCCGAAGAAAAGTGTTCTACATTCACATGCAACACTCAGAAGTACCATTAATTTCGTATAAAATGGTCCTAAGTTCTGTTAAGACTTCTACTTTTTACTATTTATTTTTACAGTTATAGTGGTTATCCTGCGAATATGCATTACAACGCATGTATTTTCGTACGAAAATTACGTTACTTAACTTTTCCATCAAAAAACGCCCTATATAAAAATCGATCACCCACAAATAGGAACGGAGCCAAAAAGTATGAATAAAGAGACAAATTGATTCTATATTCTAATTTCATTTTTTCGAAGAAAACCTAAGCCCGTGAAATGTAAATTTCCTTCCTCCACTGAACAACGGCCGGTCTCAACAACAGACGTGGCATCCGCACCGCCCCCACTGTCCCTTGGTCACATGAAGCGTTTTTTTACGGAAAGTTTATCACATGGAACGTTATTCGACTCTGTAACTCTGGAACTAAATAAGATAGAAAATAAATAAAAATGTACGTCGATAGAGTTTGTTATCCTTATACTGTTAAGGTATTTAACTCATTTTTGCTCTATGATCACATCGGACTTTGTTCTACGGATGAGTCGATAATATTAAATGCAACCTGTATTCAAAAACAAAAGCGCTCAAAACCGAAAAGTTTGCTTGCTATCGCTACTTTATGCAAAAATATTAAAAATGAAAAATTGTGACGAATTTACAACAACCCTTACCTACTTTTGGCAAATTTTTAATGCATGTGACGAATTAACTTTGAATGTATGGAGTTTTCAAAAACGGGACGAATTTACTTTGTGACGAATGAACAACAACCCATTGATATGGGTTGTTGTTCATTCGTCACAAAGTAAATTCGTCACGAAAAAAAGTATGTGTAAATTCGTCACAGTTGCACATTTTCTTGATTTAATTATTTTGGTTGTTGTAAGTTCGTCACATTCATATATTCAGTACAGACAGCAGAAAAATCAAACAAGAAGTAGAATAAAAAAATATTTATTTTTCATCACCATAGCACTTTCTTTCAATTTAACCTTACCACTACTTAAAAAAATACAGTTTAAATTAGCTGACTTGCCAAGTAATATAAATAATTAAAGCACAGTAATCATTACCTACATGTCTTTAAATTCAAACTTAAATCTACATAAAAATCACAGTTTTAAAGTGGCTGATTTGCCAAGTTATATAAATTTTGAATCACAGTTATCATTACCTACATATCTTTAAATCCAAACTTAAATCTACATAAAAGTCACAGTTTTAAAGTGGCTGATTTGCCAAGTTTGAATTGTAAAGTTTTTAGATGTCTTGACCGATACGGTTAGAAAGAGATAGATATAGCAAGCGAGCGAGAAAGAGAAATGTAGGCTTTCTGTTAGTTCCTTTTTTTTAATTTAATTTAATAATATATAATATTAAATGCAACCTGTATTCAAAAACAAAAGCGCTCAAAACCGAAAAGTTTGCTTGCTATCGCTACTTTATGCAAAAATATTAAAAATGAAAAATTGTGACGAATTTACAACAACCCTTACCTACTTTTGGCAAATTTTTAATGCATGTGACGAATTAACTTTGAATGTATGGAGTTTTCAAAAACGGGACGAATTTACTTTGTGACGAATGAACAACAACCCATTGATATGGGTTGTTGTTCATTCGTCACAAAGTAAATTCGTCACGAAAAAAAGTATGTGTAAATTCGTCACAGTTGCACATTTTCTTGATTTAATTATTTTGGTTGTTGTAAGTTCGTCACATTCATATATTCAGTACAGACAGCAGAAAAATCAAACAAGAAGTAGAATAAAAAAATATTTATTTTTCATCACCATAGCACTTTCTTTCAATTTAACCTTACCACTACTTAAAAAAATACAGTTTAAATTAGCTGACTTGCCAAGTAATATAAATAATTAAAGCACAGTAATCATTACCTACATGTCTTTAAATTCAAACTTAAATCTACATAAAAATCACAGTTTTAAAGTGGCTGATTTGCCAAGTTATATAAATTTTGAATCACAGTTATCATTACCTACATATCTTTAAATCCAAACTTAAATCTACATAAAAGTCACAGTTTTAAAGTGGCTGATTTGCCAAGTTTGAATTGTAAAGTTTTTAGATGTCTTGACCGATACGGTTAGAAAGAGATAGATATAGCAAGCGAGCGAGAAAGAGAAATGTAGGCTTTCTGTTAGTTCCTTTTTTTTAATTTAATTTAATAATATATAATATTAAATGCAACCTGTATTGAAAAACAAAAGCGCTCAAAACCGAAAAGTTTGCTTGCTATCGCTACTTTATGCAAAAATATTAAAAATGAAAAATTGTGACGAATTTACAACAACCCTTACCTACTTTTGGCAAATTTTTAATGCATGTGACGAATTAACTTTGAATGTATGGAGTTTTCAAAAACGGGACGAATTTACTTTGTGACGAATGAACAACAACCCATGACGTATTAAAAAAACCACTTAATAGATTTCGGTCTAATTCATTTTTGATGGAAGTTTCCAAGGTAATGTGCTCTTTGATTGCTTATTTGAAATAAACTATTTAATTTTCGTGCTTCATAATTAATTACAAAAGCAGTCAACCTCTTAAAGTAGAAATCCGGCTTATTAATAATCTGGATTGAATATGATTGAGTTTGTGTAAATATGTTTGTAAATCATTTATTTGATAAAAAAAAAGTAAACTTTTGTTTCTTGAAAGCGAAACTGTTTATAATACGTATAATTATACTTGTATGAACGGAAAAGGAGCAAGACACATAATGAAATGTAATTAAAAGTCAAACACAAGCAATAAATTCTAAAATGGTAAGAATATCTTGTGGAACCTACATAAATAAAAATTTTAATTGACTTCGTTTTAATAAATGAGCAGAGGTTTCACTTTGCAAAGAAGAAACTTGCTTCGTTTAGAATTTAATTGCATTTGCATTTCCACCAGTTCTCGCCTTGACGCGTTAGTCTAGACTTCAGTGCTTTAGGTTTAAGTTTCGTACTTAAGTTGAACTTTATACTTCTTACTAGCGACCCGCCCCGGCTTCGCGTAGGTGCAAATGAATTGCAAATGAAAAATTTATCAGTGTTTTGTATTTTTTATGCATTTATTATACCTACTTATAAATCTTCGTCTTGAATCACTATCTGATAAAAATACCGCATGTAAATGGAAGCGTAGTTTTAATGAGGGATTTCGCAACTGAAAAATCCGCGAGATGTCTACTGACATCCTACCTACTGGTAGGCGTAAGGTTTAACTGGACATTTTGAATTTTGACATGACATTGACAGATATGTCAAAATTCACCAATGACATAGCAGTTAAACCTCACGCCCACTTATTGCCATCTTGCGGATTTTTCAATCGCAAAAACCCTCATTATTTAAGCATAGATACATAGGGTCGCCCTTTAAAAGGAGAATATAAATGCTATATCGAATCTATATTAAGAAAATATGATCGTATTTAACTTTTTTTTGTACATACAATTATAATTAGCTGCTACGTTAGTGCTGCATAATATCACGAAATCAATTCAAATACAAATAATTTTCTTTCACAAAGTGATTATGTTAGTTTTTTTATATAGTTACTTAGGTAGTTGTTTTCCACCCAGAATATAACCAAATATTTCCCCCCTGCCACTTCCCTCACTCAGAAACTGGTGGAATGTTGAAGCAATAAAAATGACATGACAGGGAAGTGTGACGCGAATTTTATTCCCAGTGACACTCAGCCGACATGCCAACTGCAGACTAAACGGATTTCCATCCATTTTTTCGAACAGGACTGAATTTCGTTGTTGGAATTCCGAGTTTGATGAAAAAAGGACAACAATATTACGTTTAAATTATTTTTGTTTAAAACATAAGTAAATATTGATAACGTGGGTTGAATTTTGAGGGCCTCGAGATGTTCTTCAATTTATTTAATTAATATAAATTCTTTGGACTAACACACCAATGGCCTAGCCCCAAACTAAGCTCGAAACTTGTACTATGGATGCTAGGGAACGGATAGACATACTTAAAACTTTTTAAACATCCATGACTCAAGTACAGATGCCGATGTGCATCACACAAACATTGCTGCTAGCGGGATTCGAACCCTTGGTTTTGTTACCAAAGTCTCAGACCACTAGACTCATGAGCCCGTTAATTAAATAATTACAAAGTAGCCGTTAATAAACATAATGAAAAGTAAAACATTAGCATTATAATATAACCGGTCAACCCGTTTTCATCATTTAATTTTCTGTCCATTAGTTGCGGACAAAAATAATGATCATGATCAATTTATCAATAGCATTGGCTGCAATTCCAATGCTTGAGCTTATATTTTCGGCAAATGTTTTCAATAAAGTAAGCTTGTAATGTTTTCACGGTATTCTGTAATAATATATTTAAGTTATGTTAATAGCGAGGCTTTCACTTTTAATAAGGGTCAGGTATATCGAGGACCGCACTTTAAATAAGGATTTATCGACGTAAAACAATAACAAAATGAATGTTAGGGAATAGGGACAAGGAATTTGTTGTTTTTGTTACTTGTATCTTTTGTGAACAATATGCCGTAATATTTTCAGCATAATTATGTAGTTACTCGTAAATAAAATAGTTGATTTGTGTGTTTTATAGTTTGTTGTTACTGTGAGAAAAAACAAGCTTTTGAAACTGCCTTCAGACAGAAGGACATTTGAATTTTTAATAAAATAACCAAAGAAAATTCAATATCCTCGGATCAGATTGGCCCCGCGGGGAGGGATCGATGTCTTAGATAAAGTTACCCGAAACAAGCTAAAGCCAAGTTGTTAATTTAAGTAAAAGGACGTAAAATAAACAAGAAAGTTGGTCCCAATTATGATACAAATTGTCTGGTTTACCTTGTGTGAGGGTTGCGGAGTTCAGACGACTGTCGCTCCAATGTAATTACCAGGCTTGTCAATTCAGGATCATAGTCGAAGCTTACTCTGGGCTCCAAGGCAATGGCCGAGGTTGCAACCGGGAGAAGCGCTAGAATGATGATGATGTTAATTATGATGCTAACACATTTATCCGCATTATGTGACGGACCCGTTGGTCTAGTGGTCAGAGACCCTGGCTACAAAACCAAGGGTCGCGGGTTCGAATCCCGCTAGGGGCAAATGTTTGTATGATGAAGATCGGCATTTGTTCTCGAGTCATGGATGTTTATAAAAGTATTTAATTATATCTATCCAGGCTAGGGAACTAGCTTCCATAGTAGCTTCGAGCTTAGTTTGGGGCTAGGCAATTGTGTAGTTCAAAGAATTTATTTATTTATATCAATGACATAGCTAAAATAATAGAGATTTTGTTGCAAACCTTTTCATCCATTCCTAATATAGGCAGCTGAATTACGTTGTCCCCAACAAATGCACTTTATTGACTCGATATACCGAACTTCGGAGGTAAATTCATTTCAGCGTTCAATACACGTGATAGGCGTAAGCTGAAACGCTCAGTCCGCCCGGAATCCATTTAGATAACGAAGTTTTCACAATTTGATTGGATGCATGAAGTACTATCATCGAGAATGGAATAAAACGATCAATCTATTCAATTCTCGATTTCCTAAATGAACATGGAAGTTTAATTTAACTAGCGACTGGTCCCGGCTTTGCATAAGTTATGATCATCTACTATATTGTGCAATTATGCATATTTTATGCACACTCACCTCTTGAATCATTAAAGAAAAACTGTTTTAAAACCAATTAATACTTCGTCATGACTACTCGAAGACCGAAACAGGAAGTATCCTTCAACAAAATAGGCTCAGTTGGCCGTCGACTGATATAGCCAAAATTTGGCTAAAGAGACAAAGTCCCTTTATGAAATTCCTGACTAAAAACTGATCCAAGAACTGGAAGTACCCAAGTCAAACTAAAAGTCATAACCAACAAGAAATAAAGGCAACCAAGAAACAAATGAAGAAAAATATGTACAGTAGACTGTATTATTCAGATTTGATGCAACACGTACGTTACGGTGTCTCCGAGTTTTTTTAAATGTTAATTGGGAAGGGAGAGGAATTTCATCGGTGAAGGTGATCGTTAGTGTAATATAAAGGGGCCCCTTAAACCTACACGCTGGGTCGAAAGTCCCAGGCGCCGACTGACATTCCCTTCTGTTCCACGCGATGGACCCGGCACCCGCACGGAGAATCCATGGATAGCTAAGAAGTTCGTTTCTACAATCTACCTAATCTACATAATAAAGTCCACTATCCACATTTTTCTTCAGTTAAAGCATGCAACTGAAATATTACAAACTTGGCTGTTACGCTACCGTGCACACAGTATCATCTCGGGATATCTATTTACATAATTACAGCGGAGTCGGGACGAATACGAATGGACTTCACGCTTCCTTTAACCTTTTGAGGAATGGTTTCGGGAATATTATCTTTATCCCAATAATGGTGTCTTATATTATCTTCTTATTACATGGCGTCAGTGGTCAGGGAGTTTTCTTGCATGTATTATTTATGACTTTTGTGTAAGTCATAAAGAAGTCTGCTGGTGAGTAAGGTTACCAGAGCTCAGTTGGGGAGGGTATCGGGTTTTAAAAGGCCGGCTACGCATCTGCGACCCTTGTACGGTTGTTGATGTCCATGGGCAGCGGTGATCACTTACCATCAGGTGATCAGTTTGTTCGTTTGCCTCCCTATCATAATAAAAGAGTCATAGTGAACAAATACGTAATGAATATTATTCTTTGGCTTCAGACGTCGTAGCTACTATTATTTATTTCTACGAAATCTCGTAGCAAGCGTTACGAATGCTACGAGAGAAATACGTGAGAAATCGTTAACAATTTATTTATTTGTAGTCTTTACGATACTACTATATTTTATTATAGAAGTATAGTAGTATCGTGAAGTTTCTGTAGAATTTAAGAAGTTATTTTTGACTTAATCGAGAACCGTGGGTTTGAATCCATCTTGGGGCACATCTGATGTGAGAATACTTAAAAAAATCCGCCCTCTTGTCATCTTAAAAACTTGTTTATTTTGTATATTTTATTTCACTAAAATAACAGTTTTTACAGTCACCACAATGTACAACGACACATATCTCAATGATGGCGTACTTTGCCAGCATATTTGCCTTCCTTTTATTTTATTTTTAAATAGCTTCAAGCCTTCTAAAGAACTGTTTGCAAACGAAAACTAATTAGTTACTGATTGGAATTTAAAACAAGAGACAATTTATCAAGGAATGAAACGAAAGGTCCATTGGTATTCAACGCTGATCTCTTTTGCAATTATGCAAATCGACTTTTTCTAGGAGAAAATACTTAACTTAATTTCCAAGTTTTACTTTTTATTGGTTAAGCCAGAAAGAGTATAGTAAAACTTTCACTTATTCTTACTTTACTCGCCTTAATCTCTAGTCTGAGGAAGTACTTCCACTTAGTCAAACACCAAACAAAATAGCATTTCATTGGTGTTGCACATTTTTTTGTTCGAAGCTAATTGTGCCAGGAGATAAATTATTTGAGGAGAAAGCTATTGGTTCTAGAAGTTAAATATTTTCTTCTTAAAAGTATAAGAAATTATACGCTCTTTTGAGACGCGCGAAAAAATGTCATGACATATTCATCTAAGTTAGTACATATTTCAAAATGGCCGCTGTGTTCATGATTTCTTCAATAAATGTAAAAGTGCCGTCTTTCATTCTTACATGTATCTGTTTACATATCAATTACAAATTAATAATTACTTTAGTACTTATTATCGTCTAAAGTTTACACATAAAAAAAGTAAAGATAATACTCTAGATAAAACATTGTGCTTGTGTTTTGAGTTTGATTAATTATTATCAGTGCAGTGGGAACGTAATACTCGTATTGTGCCTAAATCTTAACGCGCTGCGTGCATTAATTTGTTAGCATGTAAATAATTGCTTTAATCTCATTTTAAGTGAACCATGTATTTTGATCTTATGAGAAATAAAGATCTTTAAACTCAATCTAAAAAGATCTAAAAAAGCAGTGCTTCTTATAAATACAACATTTCGAAACATATACTAATCGTTGATATCTTGTCCACAGGTTCTCAAAGAGGCAAGCGCGCGCCCCCGAGATCATGAACGAGGTCAGCTCGTACCGAGACCCGTTGATGTACAACGAGTGGCCGGTCTACACTGCGCTGCCGAGAGCCGCGCCGAGGTGTGTATCATTATCATCAGCATCATAATCATCATCATCATCTTCTCGCCTTCTTCATCTTCGTTTTCATCATCATCTTCGCCATCATCATCATCATCATCATCTTCATCTTCGTCTTCTTCTCCATCATAATTTATTTCATTATCACTATCATCTTCACCATGAATGAGGTCAGCTCGTACCGAGACCCGCTGATGTATAACGAGTGGCCGGTGTACACCGCGCTGCCCAGAGCTGCGCCGAGGTGAACAACATGATCATCATCATCACCATCATCATCTTCGTCTTCTTCTTCATCATGATCTTCTCCATCATCATCTTCTTCATCATGAACGAGGTCAGCTCGTACCGAGACCCGCTGATGTACAACGAGTGGCCGGTCTACACGGCGCTACCGAGAGCCGCACCGAGGTGAGCATTATCATCATCATCATCATCATCTTCTTCTTCTTCATCATCTTCAGAATCTTCTTCTTTATAATTATCAACATATTCCTCTTCTTCATCATCATCATCACCAGAATCATCATCATCATCATCATCATCATCAACAACAACAACAACAACAATATCAACATCTTCAATAAAAACATCTACGAAATCATAATTAAAATCATGATTATTAACGTCAACTTCATCATAAATTTCATAATTTTCATCATTATCACGTTGAGGTGTTCGATGGCACAGTGGTCAGCGCGCTCGGCTTGCGACTGCTAAGTTAAGCAACTTTCGTAGAGGCCAGTCATCGGATGGGTGACCGAAAAATTTAATCTCAAGCGCCTCCGTGCTTTGGAAGGCTCGTTCAGCCGTTGGTGCTGCGCCTGATCTCTGAACTAAACTGACAGTGAGGGAATAGGGATTAGGCATAGCAATAATGAGATGCATTCCAGCTCCAGTGTCTCTTAAATATCATAAAACATGCGCCTAAAATAACTAACACTCGACAACACAACAGTCACAGACTCATTTATTATAGATGTTACCGGCAATCTGTACAATCCGGCATTACACACAATACCTAGGCAATGAATAGAATCCCAAAAACGTATAGGTGATGTTTGAAATAGTATGCATTTTATACTTTGTCTAGGTATTATATACAATACCAAATACGCAGCCGATGTACGCAATACGAGGGCAAGGAATGAGTAGAACGTGGATAGTAATGTTGTGTATCATTTGAGAAGTATCGAAACAATTGAATATTAGTCAATCTTTAGTAAAATAGAGTTAGTTTCCATTAGATCGATTTCTATTGTATAAAAATGATTTTAAAAATCAATCATTTAAAAGGGTTTACAAAAAAAAAATAACCCTAACCTACTTTTTAGGGTTCCGTAGCCAAATGGCAAAAACGGAACCCTTATAGTTTCGTCATGTCTGTCTGTCTGTCTGTCTGTCTGTCTGTCTGTCCTGGTTCGTTCTCCGCCGTTTCTGAACCGATTGCCACGAAAATTGGTGGAGAGATGTATAGTGATAATTCAAGAATTGGTTTTTAAAATTATCGAAAAATAATCATTTTTTACCCCCCCTCCCATACAGCGAAAAGTTAATTCTAAAAAAAAATTCGACTTAACCCATCGTGTAGGGTATCGTTAAACAGGTATTTTTAAATACAATAAAACTCGCCTTGAAACCATGTGGATCAAACACCCCAGTCTCGAGATATATTAATACAAAGTTAAAATTAGAGCGTCCCCCCCCCTTAACTTTTGAAATACTATTACAATAATTCTGAAAAAAATGTCCTGTATACCTCCAAGTAAGTACTTTCAACGAAAACTATAGCGAACTCTGTATCATACATAGTTATTTTTATACATTTCGACCAACTTATGACGTGCAGTTGCCCTTACTAAATGTCTTAAGCGGTCGGGCTATCTTTTAGCTACGGAACCCTTTCATGGGCGTGTCCGACACGCTCTTGGCCGGTTTTTTTATCAATCAAGTTAGTCTTCCGTCCCAAAGTTTGTAGGTCAGTTAGGTTTTATTCTACAAAACCTTTGGCAAAATAAAGACCACGATCTATTCTTTTACACATTGCCTGCGCCACAACAGGTACTCTAAACAATCCCTAGGCATTGCATAGATTACCTTGGTAAAGTATGCAATCTATACTTATAATAAATCTGTAGAGAGGTCAATTCTGTACATTAAATATATTTTCAAAATAACTATCAGGGGGTGATAAGTGATCGATACTGATGCCAAAAATGCAATCAGTAAAATTTTTGTCTGTCTGTCTGTCTGTCTGTCTGTCTGTCTGTCTGTCTGTCTGTCTGTCTGTCTGTCTGTCTGTATGTTCCTTATAGAAACAAAAACTACTCGACGGATTTTGACGAAACTTGGTACAATTATTCTTCATACTCCTGGGCATATTATAGGATACTTTTCATCACGCTACAATCAACAGGAGCAGCGTAGTGAAGGGAAATGTGGGGAAAACGGGAGAATTTACTCCATTTCTTAAGCTTCAGTCGCGTGTGCAGCCTTAATGGTTAAAGTCACATAGAAATCATGTATGATGGAAATATTTTACATAAAATTTCCTAAAAATATCCTCCAACAGCATATGTCTATCTTTTATAGTTGTCTCACAATAACACGTGTAACTCATGATCCAAATTGGTTTGCGCACCAACGCGTTAAACTCAGGAACTACTGTTTCGAATTTACAAAATATTTTGTGTTGGATAGTCCACTTACCATTTTGTCGAGGTAGGCTTTAAGCTATCTATAGTAACACTGTGTGCGAAAACCGTAACCCACGCGGACGGAGTCGCTGGCGGCCGCTAGTGGAAAATATAATTCATAGTATTCCATACATTGCCAGAACGCCTCAGGTATTCAATACATTACCTAGGTATTGTATATAATACCTCGATTATACGCTTTTCCGGTAACATAGACACTAGGATTTGACGTCTATTTTGGACCCAGAAATGCATATTAAAATGGGTGTAAAATAGTACACAATTTGCCCAGTGCCTAAAATAACTGACCCTATTGGATCCAGGGCACGGCAGAATTAGCAATGGTGATTGTGATCAACATCCGCGGTGACGAGCGGAGTTTATTACACGACCTTTGCCGTTTGTTTAGTGTTTACACCGACACAGTGCAGCGAATAGATTTAGCCTAATAAAGAGATACTAGGATACGACACGAATTAGTTTAAACAAAGCGAAAACAACTTTAGAATTGTAGTCTATAGCTGACTTCAATCAACATATTTATTACTTTTCGTCTAACTCGGAAATGCTTCTATGCATATCCATCAATAGTGGTTACTTTGCTAAAAACCTGACACCCTCTATCGTCACTAGGGCTTGCAAATATTCGACGAAATCAGGTATTCGAATAATTCGAATATTTTTCGAAAAATATTCGAATATTCGAATATTATTCGAAATTTTTTTTCAAGCGTCCACCAACCAAACATGGAAATATCTAGTCTTGAGGCCGTCACAAACGATACTGGCTATGGCAGTATAGCTGTAAACTCAGTCCGAACTGAGTGAGACAGGTTTAAACTTTTACACTTTAAGTCTACGCTTCATACATTTTCTATGGGAAAGTGCATACTTTTCTTTTCTCGCGTCTTTCGACCTATCATGAAAAATGAAAATATATATATTTTTGAGGTCATTAAAATGCTATTTGATTTGGGAGTATATCTGCAAACTCAGCCCGAACTGAGTAAGACAGGCTAGAAACTTAAACACTTTGTATCTTCGCTTCCATATTTTTTTTAATAGGAGGTTGTGTCCTTTATTTTTCTGCGGCCATCAACCAAACATAGAAATATATATTCTTAAGAGCCCAGTGAACGATATTTGCACAGGCAGTATGGATGTAAACGCAGTCCTTACTGAGTAAGACAGGTTAGATCATTTACACAAAAACTGGGCGTTCGCTACTTAAATTTTTCTATTATTTCGCGTCCATCGACCAAACAGGGAAAAACATATTTTAGAGATAATCACAAACAAGTTTTGCAAAGACAGTTTAGCTATAAACTCAGTCCGAACTGAGACATATCACAGGACAGCAATCTGACACGACCGTAGAGAGATCAGGAGCAGGACTAACGGCTTAACGTGCCTTCCGAAGCACGTAGGAGCTCGAGATGAAATTTTTCGGTCACCCATCCGATGACTGGCACCTGCGAACGTTGCTTAACTTTAGCAACCGCAGGCCGAGTGCGCTAACCACTGCGCTATCGAGCTTCCCATTAAAAATATTGAAGCGAGGGTATATTGTGGGCAAGTTCCAACCCTGTCTCACTCAGTTCAGACTGAGTATGCAGATATACTACCAAATGAAATAGCGTTTGTAATGACCTCAAAAATATATATTTCCATAGTTGGCCGATAGACGCGAGAAAAAAAAGAATGCCCTTTCCCATAGAAAAATGTATGAAGCGTAGGCCTAAAGTGTAAAGTCTAAACCTGTCACACTCAGTTTGGTCTGAGTTTACAGCTATACTGCTAAAGCAAGTATCGTTTGTGATGCCCTCATATTCCATGCTTGGTTGATAGACGCTCGAAAATAAAAAACCCCACCTCTCCTACAAAAAACAGCATTGTCTTTTTACCATGAAGGGTTGTAAGGGGTGAAATAACACTAAACGAAGACATTATTATTTACGAGATCAATCACATTCATTTTTGATGAAACTTAAGAAGTTAAAGTCGCTAAAGTTTAATCTGCTTAGGGTCATTTAATATCGGTCCTAAAATCTCGATAATCTCGATCAAAACTGTCGAGATCTCGATCAATATCACATATAGCGAGATAATAGACCGTCGAGATAGAATATCGAAAAACGCCTAGGCTATTTTTTGAGATTTGAGACTATCGAGATTGCATTTCCTGATTAATCCCAATAGGACATAAAATATTCGAATATTCGAATAACGCGTCAATAAATATTCGAATAGTAAAATGAGTCGAATATTCGAATTATTCGAATATTCGAATATTCGAATTGCAAGCCCTAATCGTCACCAACCCGCCCTGAACTAGCGTAGTGGCTATAAACAAAACGTTCCCAGCGAGAAAGGCCTATAATACCCTTGGGCCGGTTTTTTACCCCACTCTCATAGTTCGGTGGGACAGCAGTCTGATACGACCGTAAAGGGATCAGGCGCAAGACCAACGGCTTAACGTCCCTTCTGAAGCACGGAGGAGCTCAAGATCTTTTTTTTCGGACCCCCATGCTTAACCTTATCAATCGAATGCCAAGCGCGCTTACCATTGCGCCATCGATCTCCTACATCCAGCAGGGAACTGCAACATAGAAATAGAATATGAAAACGTCTCATCATCATCCTAGCAGCATCCCGCCATACTTAGCACGCAAAAAGTTTAATGTTGCTTAAAGTTGAAGTAAAATAATAACAATGTTAAAACCAATTGTCAAACTTCCTTACTGCTATCTCATATACTATGTCAGGTACACAATATGCTAATTGTAAAGCTTGTGCACACGAACGGGAATAGGGGGCGCTAGTGTGACTAGTGAGATTGCGTTGGATGCAATTTGCGCGACGGACAGACAATTAGATCCTGACCACAATTGCGGGAGCAAACACGTTGACGGTTTCAGAATGCAGGTTGCGCTTTAGTGTGATTTGTGAATTTGAACCGTCACTTTTATGTAATAGGATCTAAACTACTGGTACGGGGATTTCAACCGCATTTGCTTTGTGAAGTGGTTGGATTAACAATAGTATCCGTTTGTAATATTCAGCATAATTCGTTTAATTTCATATAACTGCAATATATATGGGGCTTTGGGATATACAAATTGTAAAAATACCTCAATTTGGCAGTTCTTGTAGCTATTTGGGTTTTGGTATTTTTGGAGCTTATGAGGCATTCCTGTATGGGGCTTGGGAAATCCGCCCAGGCATTGTCAGATGCCCAGAATGAGCAAACCTGAGAGAGGGCAAAAATGAGCAAGCAAAAATGGCTAATTATCCAACTACCGGGGAACCAATAAACTACGAATATCGGGGAGTTAGAAGACCACTCTTCCGCTTTCTCTCTGCTGCCATCTGTTGTGAGATATGATCTCGTAGAAGGAGGGGATAATGAACTAGCTGACCCGACAGACAGAGTTGTTTTTTGGGTTTTCCCAGTAATTATTCGATTTTTTCTCACGGTAAGAACCATCCTTGGCCTACAACAAACATTTAAAAAAAAAATTGGCCAAATTGGTCTAGGCGTTGTTGAGTTATGCGCTTACCAACACATTTTGCGATTCATTTTTACATTATAGGTGACTTCTGTTTAAAGTGTTTGTTCTTGTTCAGGTTTAGATACCAGTATCCTACATTGCCGCGCGAGGCGTACGGGCGTGTTGTGACAAAGGCGCCGCCGAATGTCGTCCGCACACCGGATTATGATGAGGTAAGGAATCCTACTACTATTATAAAGGCGAAAGTTTGTAAGTATGGATTTATGGATGTTTGTTACTCTTTCACGTAAAAACTACTGAATGGATTTGAATGAAACTTTACCACAATATAGCTTATACATCAGAATAACACAAAGGAAATTGGAAATCGAAATCCACGCGGACGGAGTCGCGGGCGGCCACTAGTCCTTCTAATTTAACGACCCTCTTGATGTAAATAGCAAGTTGCCTATTAGACCAAGAGGTCGCGGGTTCGATCCCCGCACCGGACAAGTCAGACAGGCCAGGACAGTCTGTTTGTCCTGGTCTGGATGTGATGTATCTATTCAAGTTTTAAATACCACTGTTGATTCTAATGTGTGTGATACCATTGCCTAACACGGAGTCAGATCAATGTACGTGTTGTTCTGAAAGATTGTCATATCCTACTACTATTATAAAGGCGAAAGTTTGTATGTATGGATGTTTGGATGTATGGATGTTTGTTACTCTTTCACCTAAAAACTACTGAATGGATTTGAATGAAACTTTACCACAATAAAGCTTATACATCAGAATAACACATAGGATATTGGAAATCGAAATCCACGCGGACGGAGTCGCGGGCGGCCGCTAGTTTTATACATATAAGCCAAAGTTACAAGATCAATTTCTAAATGAGTTCTCCTTTTACTGTTTGCTGTAAATGTTCTAAGGCTATACTTACCTAATTCTGAAGTGTTGAAATTGGGAAGTATCTGAAAATACTTCCTACTATAACATTGATATTGTTTTTTGATACGTAATAGTGAACGGAACCATACGACACTTTCAATACCAAAGAAGTCATAGAAAAGCGGGAAAAATGTCAGTGAAATACATTGTTATGTCCATTTATTTTGTCAAAAAAATAAATAAGGTATTGCGGCGACTATATCTCTTCAACGATCAACTTTGATAGGCGTTCTAAAAATACAACTCAACAACATACATAAAACTGTTAAGTCACACCGAGTCTATTTATAGCGCGAACTCAACAAAGAACTATTTCAACTGTAATCCAAAATACGATACTATCTGTCTCTTTTCCACGTTTAAAACACGATACTTCTGTCTCTTTTATCCATCTGAAAGCAATATAACAAGGCAACTCGGTAAAAAAGCTTCAATAAGAAACGTGGAAGAAGTTAAAAATCCGCTCAGATAGGAAACTTGTTAAGGCGTAGAAACAATGGCGGTTCGCACTTCAAAGGCCGCCCGCTTCAGGTACAGTCGGGTAGGAAAATCTTGAGTTTTTTATAATTTTTATTTTGTTGTTATTATTATAATACAAATAACTTTTATAGTGTTTTTTTTGCTGTGACGGTTTGATCTTCATAGGGCTCGATTCAGTACATTCGGGTAGATTAATGCTACAGATGATTTGACATTGAAAAAAATCCTCTATATCCACTGATGATCTGAGCTTATATTTGTAATAATAAAGTCAAATATAAGTCAGAAGCACTTTTCAGTCTTATTATTGACTTTATTTCTCTAAAAATCTATAATGATAGAATGTTGCCCATAATGTGAAAGTGCATAGCTAAAAATATTCACAACAAATCAGTCCAAATTAAGCCAGAAACATGTGGCAGATACGTGAAATGAAAAGCTGCTTTGAATTCCATTCCCAAAATAAACCATCCATGTTTGATATCATTCTGAGAAATTAAACACTGAATGAAAAATTCAATATTACACGTGCTCGGAATTATGCATAGTAAATAAATAAATAAATAAATAAATATTTCACAACATCACATACATTGATCTGACCCCGTGTTAAGTAGCTTAAGCACTTGTGTTACAGACATCAGAATCAACAGTGGTATTACAAATATACTTAAATAGATACATATAACACCCAGACCAGGACAAACAGACATGTTCATGCACACAAATGTTTGTCCCGTGCGGGGATCGAACCCGCGACCCCTTGCGTAATAGGCAACATCTTGACCATTACACCAAGCGGGTCGTCAACAAGT